>JAJTUV010004345.1:0-37902 GCA_021653895.1 Mastomys natalensis
GGGGTGGTAGATGAAGGCTGGAAGACATAATAACACCAGTGAGAAGCATCTCTTGATATAGCTGGAGGCCTGGGACTGGAGAGAATACAGGGATTCTATGTCTGAGAGGGTAGTTGGGATTTCTATAAGAGTGGGTATAGAGACTGAAGTACCTAACACATTTAGCCAGGCAAAACTTCTAGAAAATGATTGATGTTATCAATACACCCACAGGTCCTTCAACCTAAAGTTGTGAAGAGATAAAGACAGTGCAGAACCTATGGTAAGCATCCAACAATAGCTGTTGCAACTTGAGGACCATTACATGTAATAAAACCAACCTCTGACACTATTAATATTAATATTGTTATCTTGCACACAGAAGCCTAACATAACTTTCCCTTCAGAAGCATTATCCGGCAGGGAATGGAGGTAGATGTACACCCACAATCAAACACCAGGCAAAAGTTAGTCTTATAGAAGAGAAAGATAACGTACTGAGCAAGCATTAAGGTCCCAGGGCATGTGAGGAGTCATAAAGTGTCAACTAACCTGTGTCCATGGGGAAATCACAGAGATTGGGCAACCAAACAATGATCATACAGGGGCTGCAATTGTGACCCCTACATACTAGTAGCCCATGTTCTGTGGTCATCATATGGGAACCATAAAAAGCAGAGTGGGGCAGTCTATGTTGATGTTCTCTGCTCTTGAATCACTTTAACCCTTCCCTAGACTCCATGGTTGGGTCTCAGTGGGAGAGAATGTGTATATCCCTTCAGCATATAGATGCTCCAGTGTACAGTGGTACACAAAGATTTGCTCTCATTCTCTGAGAAGCAGGCAATGGAGAAAAGGAGAGGGAATTGAAAGAGGAGATTGTGATTAAAGGAGGGAAAGGGGCTTTGACTGGAATGTAAAGTAAAGACAAAATAAAGAAAAAGCACTAAGATCAAGGAAAGAGAACATAGCAAGTAATAGGAGAGTGGATAAATACAGAGATAGTAGTAAGGTTAATATGATCACAGACAAAACAATACCTGTGAACTAAAACGATAAACCCTCACTGAATATAGATGTGAGTCTCCCCTCCCTGACTTTTGCTTGAAAAAGAACATAGGGAAATCTCCAGGAGTAAAAACGAACAGTAGACTGTTGACCCTACAATCACATGGAAAAACATACTCAAGGCTGCTATCCAAGGTCACTATCTTAAATAATCTGATGCTCAATAGACAGAACCCAAGATTAACCTTTCAATCACTCCACTTTGCTTGGAAGAGCAGCAAATGAAGCACAGCCACATCGAATGCCAAATCTCTGAAACTCATCTCTTTATAAGGAAAGTAGGAAATCCAGAAAACAAGAGAAGTGGAGGAGGCTGAAACAGGAGCTGATCTGAACAGATGGCCTATGAGAAAAGCATTTTGAGGTAAGACTAAAGAGCATGACATAGTAAGTTTCATGGTAAGATGATAATCATTACAATGCTAGGAATACTGTGGCTAGAGCCACATCAGAGCCTCAGACTTGGAAATTTACCTGGAAGTTGTGGGACTACCCAGCAATTTTTACAAATAAACCTAGTCAATTATGAAGTAATAAGTAGCAACCCACCATACTGATGGCTAGAAAACTTGATTTAAGTGAATTTCTTCATTTGTAAATGATAATAGCAAAAGTTTCATTAAAGTGTCAGAAGAAACACAAGCTTTACAGTAAATTCACTATTTAATGGTTCTCCAAATAGAGGAGTGAATATCTTACTCTCCAAGATAAAGGCAATGAGTGTATGATGATTCAGTAGTACCAGAATGTTTTGTAGGTCATTTGTAGTTATTTGAATGTATGAAGTACAAGGGATAAAAATAATATTGCAGATATGTATGGAGAGGTTCTGGCTCAAATTTTGCTATGAATTGAAAGAAAAATTAGGCAAGCAATTGAAAGGGAGTATCATGGAGCCTATGGAAGTATTTGAATAGAGAAAAAGGGTAGATGGTGTTCAAAATGCACAATTTAATAGATGCTTGGTGATAATGTCTCTGCATTGTCTTCTAGCCAGATAACAAGTAGAAGCAAAAAAACCATGATTTTAAAGTATAATAAGAAGTTGTGTAATATACACAAAGTATACAATGTAAAGTACTACCTGTTCAATTTACAATAAAAAGAAACTATTTCTATGAGTTCCATCAGGAAGTCTAATGTATCAACACTAAGAAGCTTTTATCAGCATCTAAAGGATTAGAATTTGCCAAGTACTGAGATTAAGCACTATGAGCTTGATCAGGTATGTTTGAAATATAATAAAACTATGAAATTTCCCGTCTGTCAAAGCATGCATTGAATGATGTCAAATAGGTTAAATTTATAATTCATTAATTATATATACATATTCTACTGAAGGAGCAAAGTGAAATTTTATTTGAGTAATAAAAACAATAGCATAATTTATAAATTTTCTTCACACAATGTGTTTCAAAATATTGTATGTTTCTGTCTTTATAATCACAACCCTGACAAATTTATCCATATTGATCTGTTTATAGTACTCTATAAACAGATGATAGTAAATCAAAAGATGATACAGAAGGAAAGCAACTTTTAACAATTTGGAATTTTTTTGATTTCCCAAATTTCCCTTTTGATGACAGAGGAATGGAAATGTTATAAAAGAAACTTAGAAATCTTGGAAATACACAGGTGAGGCATCAGTAAAGCCATTTGGCTTATGTTTCAGTCCTATCGGAGGCAAGGTGGACACAATAAATCTACAGTGACTCTTTTTGGAATCTCTTCCCTCTTTATATTGTTAAAGAATTCATCAAAAATAGATGCTCGGCATAACTTCTATCAATATTTTGGTTTTCTTCTTTGTCTCACACACTGCTTTCTGTAATTATGATATCTTCTCTGCTTAGTTTCAGCCATGGCTTCATTTCGAGTGATGTATTTCCCATAATTTTGCTGTTATCATTAATGGTCACTGAAGGAAGGGTAAGTTTAAAATGGAGAATCATTTCAGATATAAAAGCTGATTGAGAGGGCTAACAGCCAAAATTATCTTCTAACTTCTATAGCATAAAGGAATCTGCCTCAATCTCAAAAGATAAATAAGCCCTATTTTGCTGTGTAGCATATAGATAATTTTAGATAGGATTGATGATATAATATTCACTAAATATGAACTTTGTTAATATGGTATATTTTATTAATTTTTCTCAGTAATTTTTAAAATTTTTCCTCCTAACAAAGACTCGACTGATTGTCATTATAAATATTTGAATTTTAAGAATAAATTTTTCTGTACACAGGAAGATGGTATAAGAAGCAGAAAATTACAAATACCTTTTCTCCTATGAAAACTGATTTTGAATATTGGAAGGAATTTGCTTTACATTTTGTACTGAGTTTAATAGAAATAGAATGACGATGTCCATGTTGGCTTAGATAAAGAGAAAATACTTACAGATGTGTAGCATGCCCTTTCTTTATACATGTAATTGTTAAGTGAGTTGGGTCTATTTACTCAACCACAGTCTTATAATCCCTGTTCTTGAGAATTTAAAATAGATAAGAAATATAGACATATTTGGCCATAACATATGTTGAGATATATGAGTCCAGACCTATGAGATGTAACAAAATTAACCATTGTTCATTGTCAAATGAACAACCCAACCTGATATATCAGATAATATGTAAAATGGCTCCAGGTCTTTTACATGAGCTTAGATATTTCTTTTACTCATTTGCCACCAAAATGTTGCTGAAATTCAAGCTTAGATTTAGTCACGATAATTTACAAGCATTGTTCTAACCCTGAACTTGATCCCCACATGCGTATTTCTACAAAGCATATATAAATTTGAACCAGTACTACTTGGCCATCAGTAAAGTTACTAATAAAGTAAAAAAACTAAAAGCAATCTCTTCTCTATACCAATTTACTTTGCTTCAATAGACTGAAATATCTTTTAGTGTTAATATCAGAAAGTTGGATGTTGAGAATCCCTGTAAATTTGCTCCAAATATGTGAGGTAGTCCTGGTAAAGGATTAAGGAGGTATGTCCCTTTGGGTTGTCCCTAGAGTTAAACCCTTAATGACTTTGGGTGAAAGGAGATGAGTACACCATGGAGGTCTAGAATTAGTCTTGAGCTCACATTCTCTTTTTATCCTATTTATTCTGAACAAATAAAATTGGATAAACTTTATATTTCTTACTGTAAAATAGTTATAATAATTTATCTCTATCTCAGGTTTTGAAACAGACTCAGGAAGAACTGACCATATCTACTGAAGACCTGCTTAATTTCGTTGACTGTGATCAGAGAAATCAAGTTTTAGGTCATATTGCAGTGGTATTTCTTGATAAGTACAAAAAAACCTATGTTTTATAGTACCTCAATAATTGATGTTGTATGCTAATAGAACATATATATTGCCTTGAATATCTAACAGTTATGTTGTTGTTCCAAGTAATGGACATTGTGGCCTTCATTAACATGGTTTAATAAAAGGACATGCATTAGGCAACAATAATAAAACTTTACTCTGTCATTCAAAAACTATTTTAACAAATATTTAAAATCAATGCGATCTCAGTTTTTTTCCAAATAAAATAGTAGCCTCCTAGTGTCATAAATACTGTGTCCTCTATTATATCCTCCATTATGGCTATATCCTCTTTACTTAAACACACAAATGATGAATGGAGGGTGTAAATAAATTCAATATACTGGAGAAAACTATTCTCTTCATGTACAGACAGAAAAAAATTTCTAAATAATGTATGAACATAGCAGAAGCTGAGAATTAGCATCACTTCAACATAAACACCTTAACCTTCCCTACCTTAAAACAGTGAGTCTCATTATCTGTTTTTTTTTTATTGCATATATTATTTATTTACCTTTCATGTTATCTCCTCTACCATTCCCCCCTAAAACCCCTTATTCCATCCCCCCCCATATTTCTATGAGGGTGTGCTCCTACCATCCTCCCATTCCAGCCTCCCTGCTCTTGAATTCCCCAACACTATGGAATCCAAACTTTCAGGGACAAAGTCCCTACACTTCCACTGATGCCTGACAAGGCCATCCTCAACTACCTATACAGGTGGAGCCATGAGTCCCTCCTTTTGTTTCCTAGGCTGGAGGTTTAGACACTGGGATCTCTTGTTCAGTATTTTGATACTCCTTCTAAGAAGGACCATAGCACCCACATTTTGGTCTTCCTTCTTCTTCTTGAGTTTCATGTGGTCTATGCATTCTGTCTTAGGTATTGTGAGCTTTGGAACTATTATCCACTTATCAGTGAGTGCATACCATATGTGTTCTTTTGTGAAAGGGTTACCTCATTCAGGATTATATTTTCCAGTTCCATCCATTTGCCTAAGAATTTCATGAACTCATTGTTTTTAATAGCTGAGTAGTACTCCATTGGGTAAACGTACCACATTTTTCTGTATCCATTCCTCTGTTGAAGGACATCTTGGTTCTTTCCAGTTTCTGGCTATTATAAATAAGGCTTCTATGAACATACTGGAACATGTGTCCCTGTTGTATGTTGTATTGTTTGGGTATATACCCAGTAGCTGGGTCTTCAGGTAACACTGTGTTCAATTGCCTGAGGTACCACCAGACTGCTTTCCAAAGTGGTTGTACCAGCTTACCATTGCACCAACAATGGAGGAGTGTGTTCCTCTTTCTCCACATCCTTCCACCATCTGCTGTCACCTGTGTTTTTGATCTTAGCCATTCTGACTGGTGTGAGGTGGAATCTCAGGGTTGTTTTGATTTGCATTTCCCTGATGACCAAGGATGCTGAACATTTCTTTAGGTACTTCTCAACAATTCGAGATTCCTAAATTGAGAATTCTTTGTTTAGCTCTGTTCTCCATTTTTAATAGTTTCTTGTCTGAAATTACTTCTTTGTTCTAGCCTAATATATAGATTCGTGTCTGAAATTACTTCTTTGTTGTAGCCTACAGTTTAGATTCCTACCTGAAATTACTTATTTGTTGTAGTCTAATGTCAGATTCCTGCTTCGAGCCTACTTCCTTGTCTTTGGCCAATGTCATATTCCTGCCAAGCAGCCAATTCCCTTGTATTTGGCCCATGTCAGCTTCTTGCCAAGCAGCCCCAAAGGCTCTCCACCTCTACCCCTTTTTTATTTCCTTAACAAGACTGAGCCTGTCTTAGATCATTATGACAAGAATGCCTTCCTTACCCATCATGGAATATTCATTATCAAAAGCAATGCATTCCTCCATGGTAACATCAGTGGTTAGCTGGGAGCATTTGCCTCTGTATAGTTAAGGCTCTGGCAGACCTCTAAGGAGACAGCTATATCAGGCTCCTGTCAGCATGCACTTCCTGGCATCCACATCAGGGTCTAACTTTGGGTAGATGCACAAGGGATGGATACCCAAGTGGAATAGTCTCTGGATGGCCTCTCCTTCAGTTTCTGTCCCATGATTTGTCTATGTATTTGCTCCCATGAATATTTTCTTACCCCTTCTAAAAAGGACCAAAGCACCCACACTTTGGTCTTCCTTGTTTATGAGCATCACGTGGTCTGTGAGCTGTATCTTGGGTATTCCGAGCTTTGGGGCTAATATCCAATTATCAGTGAGTAAATACCTTGTGTGTTTTTTGTGATTGGGTTACCTCACTCAGGATTATATTTTCTAGTTCCATCCATTTACCTAAGAATTTCTCAAATTCATTTTTTTAATAGCTAAGTAATATTCCATTGTGTAAATGTACCACAGTTTCTGTATCCATTCCTCTGTTGAACGATGTCTGGGTTCTTTCAAACTTCTGGCTATTATAGATAAGGTTACTATGAACATGTGTCCTTGTTCTATGTTGTTATATTTTGGAGTATATTCTGAGTATATACCCAGGAGTGGTACAGCTGGGTCCTCAGGTAATGCTATGTTCAATTTTCTGAGGAACTGCCAAACTAATTTCCAGAGTGGTTGTAACAGCTTGCAATTCCACCAACAATGGAGGATTGTTCCTCTTTCTCCACATCCTCACCAGCATCTGCTATCACCTGAGTTTTTTATCTTAGCCATTCTGACTGGTGTGAGGTGGAATCTCAGGGTTATTTTGATTTGCATTTCCCTGATGACTAAGGATGCAGAACATTTCTTTAGGTGCTTCTCAGCCATTCAATTTTCCTCAGTCGAGAATTCTTTGTTTAGCTCCTTACTCCATTTTTTAATAGGGTTATTTGGTTGTCTGGAATCTAGTTTCTTGAGTTCTTTGTACATATTGGATATTAGCATTCTATCAGACGTAGGATTGGTAAAGATCTTTTCTCAATATGTTGGTTGCTGTTTTTTCCTATTGACAGTGTCCTTTGCATTATATTAGCTTTGCAATTTTATGAGTCCCATTTGTCAATTGTTGATCTTAGAGCATAAGCTATTGGTGTTCTGCTCAGGAACTTTTCCCCAGTGCCTAGGTATTCCAGGGTCTTCCCCACCTTTTCTTCTATTAGTTTCTGTGTATCTGATTTTATGTGAAGGTCTTTTATATACTTGGATTTGAGCTTTGCACAAGGAGATAAGAATGGAATGATTTGTATTCTTCTATATGCTGACCTCCATTTGAAAGATCACCATTTGTTGAAAATGCTGTCTTTTTTTCCATTGGATGGTCTTAGCTCCTTTGTCAAAGATCAAGTGAATATAAGTGTGTAGGTTCATTTCTGGATCTTCAATTCTATTCCATTGATCTTCCTGCCTGTCTCTGTACCAATACCATGCAGTTTTTGTCACTATTTCTCTGTAGTACAGCTTGAGGTCAGGGTTAGTCATTCTCCCAGAAGTTCTTTTATTGTTGAGAATGGTTTTCGCTATCCTGGGTTTTTTGTTATTCCAAATAAATTTGCAAATTGCTCTTTCTATCTCTATGAAGAATTGATTTGGAATTTTGATGGGGATTGCATTGAATCTGTAGATTGCTTTCAGCAAGAAGGCCATTTTTACTATATTAATCCTGCCAATCCACGAGCATGGGAGATCTTTCCATCTTCTGAGATCTTCTTCGATTTCTTTCTTCAGAGACTTGAAGTTCTTGTCATACAGATCTTTCATTTGCTTGGTTAGATTCACACCAAGGTATTTTATATTATTTGTGACTATTGCGAAGGGTATCATTTCCCTAATTACTTTCTCAGTCTTTTTATCTTTCAAATAGTGGAAGGCTACTGATTTGTTTGAGTTGATGTTATATCCAGCCACTTTGCTGAAGTTGTTTATCAGGTTTTAGAGTTCTCTGGTGGAAGTTTTAGGGTCACTTAAGTATACTATCATATCATCTGCCAATAGTGAAATTTTGATTTCTTTCTTTCCCATTTTTATTCCTTTGACTTCCTTTTGTTGTCTAATTGCTCTGGCTAGGACTTCCAGTACTATACTGCATAGGTAGCAAAAAGTGGGCAGTCTTGTCTAGTCCCTGATCTTAGTGGGATTGCTTCAAATTTCTCTCCATTTAGTTTGATGTTGGCTACTGGTTTGCTGTATATTACTTTTACTATGTTTACATATGGGCCTTGAATTCCTGATCTTTCAGAGACTTTTACCATGAAGGGATGTTGAATTTTGTCAAATGCTTTCTCAGCATCTAGTGAGATAATCATATGGGTTTTTTTTTCTTTGAGTTTTTTTTACATAGTGGATTATATTGATGGATTTCCGAATATTGAACCATCCTGCATTCCTGGGATAAAGCACACTTGATCATGATGGATGATTGTTTTGATGTATTCTTTGATTCAGTTTATGCAAATTTTATTGAGTATTTTTGCATTGATATCATAAGGGAGATTGGTCTGAAGTTCTCTTTCTTTGTTGGGTCTTTGTGAGGTTTAGGTATGAGTGTGATTGTAGCTTCATAGAACGAATTGGGTAGTGTTCCTTCCGTTTCTATTTTGTGGAATAGTTTGAAGAGAATTGGTATTAAGTCTTCCTTGAAGTCTGATAGAATTCTGCACTAAAACATCTGGTCTGGGGTTTTATTTGGGGGAGACTTTTAATGACTGCTGCTATTTCTTTAGAGGTTATTGGATTGTTTAGATGGTATATCTGCTCCTGATTTAACTTCAGTACCTGGTACCTGTCTAGAAAGTTGTCTATTTCATCCAGAGTTTCCAGTTTTCTTGAGTATAGGCTTTTGTAGCAGGATCTAATGATTTTTTTGAATTTCTTCAATTTTTGTTGTTATATCTTCCTTTTCAGTTCTGATTTTATTAATTTTTCATAGTATCTCTGTGCCCTCTAGTTATTCTGGATAAGGGCTTATCTACTTTTTTGATTTTCTCAAAGAACCAACTCCTATTTTTGTTGATATTTTGTATAGTTATTTTTGTTTCTACTTGGTTGGTTTCAGCCATGAGTTTGATTATTTCCTGCATCTCCTCCTCTTGGGTGTATTTGCCTCTTTTTGTTCTAGAGCTTTCAAGTGTACTCTCAAGTTGTTAGTGTATGATCTATCCAGTTCCTTTTTTTAGGCACTTAGAGCTATGGGTTTTCCTCTTAGCACTACTTTCTTGGAGTCCACAAGTTTTGATATATGTGTCCTCAATTTCATTCAATTCTAAAAAGTCTTTAATTTCTTTCTTTATTCCGTCCTTGACCAAGTCATCATTTAGTAGAGAGTTGTTCAGTTTCCACATATATGTGGACTTTCCATTGTTTTTGTCATTATTAAGACCAGCCTTAGTCCTGCTGATCTGATAGGATGCAAGGATTATTTAATCTTTTTGTATCTGTTGAGGACTGTTTTGTGACCAATTATATGGTCTATTTGGAGAAGGTGCTGAGAAAAAGGTATATTCTTTTGTTTTTGGATGAAATGTTCTATAGGTATCTGTTAAATCCATTTGGTTCATAACTTCTGTATCTTTCACTGTGTCTCTGTTTAGTTTCTGTTTCCATGATCTGTCCACTGCTGAGAGTGGAGTGTTGAAGTTTTCCACTATTACTGTGTGAACTGCAATGTGTGCTTTGAGCTTTAGTAAAGTTTCTTTTATGTATGTAGGTGCCCTTGCATTTGGAGCATAGATGTTCAGAATTGAGAGTTCATCTTGGTAGATTTTTTCTTTGGTAAGTATGAAGTGTCCTTCCTTATCTTTTTTGATTACTTTTGGTTGAAAGTCAATTTGATTTGCTATTAGAATAACTACTCCAGCTTATTTCCTGGGACCATTTGCTTGGAAAATTGTTTTCCATCCTTTTATTCTGACATACTGTCTGTTTTTGTCACTGAGGTTTGTTTCCTATATGCAGAAAAATTTTGGGTCTTGTTTATGTATCCAGTCTGACAGTCTATGTCTTTTTATTTGGGAATTGAGTCCATTGATGTTAAGAAATATTAAGAAAAAATGATTGTCGCTTCTTGTTACTTTTGTTATTAGAGGTAGAATATGTTTGTGTAGCTATCTTCTTTTGAGGTTGTTGGACAATTACTTTCTTTCTTTTCTAGGTTGTAGTATCACTCCTTCTGTTGGAGTTTTCTGTCAATTATCCTTTAAAGTGCTAGATTTGTGGGAAGATATTGTGTAAATTTATTTTTTTTTTCATGAAATATCTTGCTTTCTCCATCTTGCTATGGTAATTGAGAGTTTTGCTGGGTATAGTCATCTGGGCTGGTACTTTGATCTCTTAGGGTCTGTATGATATTTGTCCAGGATCTTCTGGCTTTTATTGTCTGTGGTGAGAAGTCTGGTTATAATTCTTATAGGTCTGCCTTTATATATTACTTTACCTTTTTCCCTTACTAAATTTAGTATTTTTTTCTTTGTTTTGTACATTTGACGTTTTGATTATTATGTGATTGGAGGTATTTCTTTTCTGGTCTAGTCTATTTGGAGTTCTGTAGGCTTCTTGTATGTTCATGGACATCTCTTTCTTTAGGTTAGGGAAGTTTTCCTCTATAATTTTGTTGAAGAAGTTTACTGGCCCTTTAAGTTGGGAATCTTCACTCTCATCTATACCTATTATCCTTAGGTTTGGTCTTCTCATTGTGTCCTGGATTTCCTGGATGTCTAGGGTTAGGAGCTTTTTGCATTTTATATTTTCTTTGACAGTTGTGTCAATGTTTCCATGGTATCTTCTGCACATGAGATTCTCTCTTCTATCTCTTGTATGTTGTTGGTGATGTTTGCCTCTATGACTCCTGATTTCTTTCCTAGGTTTTCTATCTCCATGGTAGTCTCCCTTTGAGATTTCTTTATTGTTTCTACTTCCATTTTTATTATCCTGGATAGTTTTGTTCAATTCCTTCACCCATTTGGTTGTGCTTTCTTGCAATTCCTTAAGGGATTTTTGTGTTTCCTCTTTAAGGGCTTCTTCCTGTTTACATGTGTTCTCCTGTATTTCTTTTAGGGAGTTATTAATATCCTTCTTAAAGTCCTCTATCATCAACATGAGAAGTGATTTTAAATCTGAATCTTGCTTTTTCAGTGTCATGGGTTATTCAGTACTTGCTATGGTAGGAGAGCTGGGTTCTGATGATGCCAAGTAACCTTGTATTTCTGTTGCTTATGTTCTTGTGCTTGCCTTTCACCATCTGGTTATCTAGTGCTACCTGCACTCACTGTCTCTGACTGAAGCCTGTCTTTAGAGTTACCTTGCTTGTGTCAGAATTCCTCAGACTCCAGATGTCTCTGTGATTCTGTGATCCTAAGCTCCTGGGTGGAAGAACTGCAGTGACTCAGGCTGCCTCTGGGATCCTGAAATCCTGCTGCTCTGAGTGCAGTGGTTCCTTCTCTGCTCTGAGTGCATGGATTCCTCTAGGATGGCTCAGGATATGGTGTCTTCACGGAAGCAGACCAGCTAGGTGTCTGCCCCAGCCAAACAGACGAAGCAAAGGCTATGGTACCGCTTTTGGCTGCCAGTGTGTGGTAGAATGCACACACATCTCAAGAACAGGTTTTAATGTCAAGAGTGTCAGGAATCACTTCCCAGAAGGTTTCATCTCTGTGATCCTGGTCTCTTCTTAATCCCAGGTTATTTGACAGCTCCAGCTTACTGGCATCTAGTGTTCAATAAAAGCAAATGTATCCTCTTAGTATTTATGGTATCTTGTTAAACCAGAGCTGTTTCATTAGTACCAAATATCTTAATGGCAAAATATTAAATCAAAATAACTAATGGCCCCTTTAGAGCCTTTAAAATTCAGTCTGAAGCTTCAAAAGACTAGCCTCCATCCATGAGCATACTCTTAACCATGCTTATCTTACAAACTCAAACAGAACCCACCACTGAGCTCTCAGCAATCACTTTCTAGACCCAATTCCCAAATCCTTCCTAAACAGTCAATTTTGTCACAAATATACTCCAAACTCTTTATACCTACATATTTTATTTTAGGATTTCTCTTTTACAATGAACAATAAAAAAAAATGTTGTAGATTACAGAGCAAATTTGGGCTTACACTTCTATATTGCTGATCATCATCTAAAGAAGTCAGGACAGAACCAATTAATGGTAGAAACCTGCAAGCAGGGCTAAATGTAGAAACCATGGAGTGGTGCTGTTTACTGACTTCTTTCTTCTGACTTGCTGAATCAGATTTTTTTCACAATTCAAGAACACCAGCCCAGGGAGGGAAACATCCATAATGGTCTTAGCATTTTTTCCACTAATTTCTAATTAAAATTTATTTACAGAGGTCATTTTCTCACATACAGTTTCCTATTTTAAGACAATTCTGGTGTTTGTGTAAAGTAGCATAGGTGACCACTGGTTAACACACCTGAATAACTTGGTGTTTTGTTTATTAACCTAACTTCCAGACAAGACATTCCAAATTACACATCAAATCCTGTCTTTTCAATGGAAACGGATATTGCACTTGTTAGTAAGTAGTTAGGGAGGACAAGAAACTCAAAGAAGCTTAAGTGCTTGAGTCTAATTTTGACATAAAGATAAAAAGTATCACTGTAATACTTATTTTAGGTATTATTTGAATCGGATTCTCCACTTAAGAGCCAAGTGACAAGGACCATGTCTGTAATTCCGGCCTCAGGATTGTATTAAACTTCAGGGAGAGACACAGATCCTGTCAGCCATAGTAAAGAGATGTGAAAAGCTTTCCTATAAGAAGTGTTTGGGAGAATAGTTAGCCATACAATACAGTCTTAATATCAGTAGTGAGTATTAGCTAACTGAGTGGCAAATATAGAATAGTCACAGTTCTTTGCCTCTTGGAGTGCTAATGAACACACAAGTATTTTAATTACAGATTCATAGGGCCATAGTCTTTGTAGTATAAAAAGTGAGTAGTTCTCATTCACAGTGCTAGAATCCTTTAATTAAAATCCTCATGTTGTGGTAACTTCATTTCCTAAAAATTTCATTTGTAATTTCTTATCTAAATTTTATCAAATCATGAATTCTAATGTATATATCTATTATGCAGGATGTTTGATTTGTGATATTTAAAAGAGTCACAACCTCAATGATAAGTACTGTTCTCTAGGAGTACAGGGTACGTGTTAATTTTTTTTTAACTTGGTCTTGTGTTAATTCTCTCAGTCTTGATTTTGCTCAATACAGTTATGTACTCTCTATATACTCTTATATGTATATTTTATGCTACATTTTTTTATTACCTCCAGAAAAAAAGTATTAATCTTCATGTTTCACTACACAGGAAAAATCATTTTCAACTATATATAAATTAGAACACAAGATGTAGTTACATATTGCTAACAGTCGGAAAACACCAAGTTTGTCCACATTCTCCACTACTGGTCATTGTAGGGATAGAAGCTTAGAATACTTAAGTTAATGTGGAGTAAAAGTCATACAAATTAGGCAAATAATTAGGGTTTATATTGCTGATATGATACTCTAGGAAGGAGCCTTACACACTATACTATAGGACTTTTACAGCAGATATGTATGACTGTATCCAATGACCAAGTGCATATAAGTTCACTAACAGGGATTCTGCAGTTTTAAAAGAGAAAATGCAGTTAAGTACTTAAATTGTGCATGGGAAAGTGGATGGGAGAAAGAAGAAATGGTGGTTTGTGGGTTTGAGGAAAAACTTGTGTCATTGTTTGTGAAATTTCCACATAAATAAAGAGAAAAATATTTCATATTATTTATCCAAAATTATCATCATCAATTAGTCAAATGGCATAAAAGTCTATCCATGAAAAAAAAAAGCAGTATTCTGAAACTCTGTTGATAGACTGCTAATGTGCACCACTTTTGAGATCAGTTTTTTGCTTGTCAAAAATATCGAATTAGGGAAAATTCATGTTATCCAATTTCATCACTCTTGGCCAAATAAACAAAAGATATTTTATTCCTCTGTATCAATATTTAAACCTACATGTTTATTTTTATTGTGTTCATAATAGTGAGGAAATAGAGTAAGTCTAGATTTCTATCACCTGAATAATATGTAATAAAAGGAGGTACATGTATTAATGTGAAAATTACTAAAATATAAAGAAAAATTCAGTTATGAAATTTGTAAGCAAATAGAATGAAACTTGAATAAATTATCCTGACTGAGGCTTCCCAGGGATAGACACACAAATACAAACCTTTCTCTCAAATGTTTGGTAATATAACTTATGTACTAAGTATGTTAAATTAGGGTAAATGTGTAGGAAGCCAATTTACTACAAATGTTATCTTGGGAAGGTATTTACCAATAAGTGAGATAATATAATATATGTAAAATGAATTTGAAAAGGTCTCAATAAGTATTTTGTAAGTTAATTACAGATTTACATATATATTTCTTTTTTCATAGAATTTTAATTTAGTATAGAATTTTTCATAGACTGTATATTGTTTACTTCACCTCCCAAAACTCTTCCCAGATCCTTTTCATATCTCTTCTATCATTTTCATATCATTCTTGTGATTGCTTTATTTAAAAAATGAATAGATATCAAAAAGAAAAGAACATAATATGTATAAAGAAAGATAAGTTTACATTAAATGAAACAAGCTCAAAAATAAAACAAATAGACAACAGAAAAAAGAATAAAAATGGAAGAGTCAAATTACAAGAAGCTAATGCAGACAGGAAGATACATAGTAGGGACTAAGGAAATCCTGTAGACATACAAAATGTGAAATACAATGTAAAAAAGTAATATTGGTTTTAAAAATTGGTTTAAACAGAAAAAGTGTTATAGAAAAAAATAATAAACCTCCAAATGTATTACTGAGTTCACTCATGTCAGCCATCTATTTCTGTGCATGGATTGCGGGTCTTAACTGTACTTTCTATGACTTCTGAAACTCTTGGGGAAATTCTTTGTTTGGCATTTTTATCAGTTGGAGATATCTATGTTCAGGATTGCTGAATGTGTTAAATTCCCCCTCTCACTAGAAGGACTCAGGAAGCCTTCTGATTTAGAATTTGCAGCCCATATTGAGGTATCTACAATCACTCTGAGTTCATATTTGTATCAGCAATTTTACTGTTATCAAGCCTAGTTTCTGTTGCTATATTTCTACTGGATCTTAAACAATTTCATCCCCCTCTGCCACCATTCCCTGATGAATGAGGATGGGATTTGATGGAGATTTTTCTGTTGATAACTAAGTGTTCCAAAGTTTCCACTCTCTGCACTTGTTTCAGCTGTTGATCTCTCCCTTTGTTTCCATCTACTGTAGGATTAATCATCTTTAATGATGGTTGAACAAGACACTAATCTATGACTATAGTTTATTAGGAGATATTTTGTTGATATTCTCTTATGGAAAGAAAAGTTGTTTAGTTTTACCGAAGGTCCCATGACAGTTCTAGAATCAAGTTCTTGGCTACCAGTGTGGTGTTAATCATGGGTTCCATCCATTTAGTGTGCCTTATATCCAAATAAATAATTGTTGATTACTCTTACACAGTCTGTATCTTTATTGCACTAGAATATCTTGCTGTCAGGCCACTTGTTTTTGATCGAATGATTTCTTAGCTGGATTTGAGTTTCTCTTTCTCCTCTAGTAGCATGTGGAATACCTTCAAGTACTATGAACATCAGTCAGCAGTGGGGAAGTTTTAGTTAGTCACCAACTTAAATTCTGCATGCTTAATAAGTATGTACATGTTGACCAGAGCAATAAGAACTTACCATAACTATTTGGAGAGACAATTTAGAAATACTCTAGATTGGTAGGAATTTCTATGGTTTTTATTTCTCAAAACAACTTAACTAAATGTAATCTACTGGTGGTGGAGTTTTCATTTGGTGCTTAGGTTGTTTGTTGTTGTTTTTGTTTTTGTTTTCACTGCAGATTCTCCAAGTTTTACTGAAAGTGTAGCTGTCTGTATCTGTTCTCTTCTTTGAATCTCTTTCCATCAGTTGCTAGGTCAAGTCTATTTGATAACAATTAGGTTCTGATTCATTTTGTGAGTATAGTAGAAATCACTGGCATCATTTCATTGATATTTCTGTCATTCATGTTTGTTGCTATTTTTGGCCTTTGAGATATTCAGACTCTTGTACTGATCAGTGTCAGGGTGAGGTCCCAGTCATGCAATAGTTCTCAGTATAGACCAGTCATTTATTGATCACTCCCACAAATTCATTGCCACACTTATTCAAGCACATCTTATAAGCAGAGAAAACTGTAAGTCTAATAATTTTTACCTGGGTAGGTCTTCCAATCCCTCTAAAGAATATCCTGCTTGGTTTCAGGAGATGGACAGTGCAGACTCCATATCTTCCAAAGCTAAGAGTCTTAGCTAGTATAACACTCATCAATTTCTTGGAATTTCTTTTTGACCTAGGTTTCTACCTCTTCCAAGAGATGCAACCAAATTCCAATCTTCTTCCCTGTAGTCTCTCCCTCTATCATTCCCACACATGTTTCCCTCTGTTCCCTTCCTCACTCCCCACTCACATGTAGTCTACTCTCCATATCTACCTATGATGTCAATTCAGTTTCCACTTTAAATGAGATTTACATGTCCCTCACTTGAAGCCTAGTAGTTGCTTATTTTCTGTGGATGTGTGTATAGTTGGATGTTTATCCTTTACTCTACTACTAATATTCAGTAATGAATGAGTATACACCATGTTTGATTTTCGAGTCCATGTGAGCTTACTCAAAATTGTTGCTTTTAGTTCCATTCACATGCTGGCAAATTTCATCATGTTATTGGTTTTAGTAACTGAGAAGAATTCACTTTTTAAGTGTGCCATGTTTCCTCTACCCATCTTTCAGATAAAGTCAATGTAGAATATTTTCAGTTTCTGGCTATAACCAATAAAGACCTACAGAAATAATTGACCAACTAACCTACTATTATAGTGAAGTTTCCTTTGGGCATATTCCGAGAAATGGAATAACTGGGTGTTGAGGTAGATAGATTTCAATTTTCTGACAAATCGCCATATCTATTACCAAAACTGTTATACCTGTTTAATTATCTGAAATGAGGTAACCTCACTTGAGAAAATGCCTCAAAAATATCCATCTGTAAATCTTTTTCATAGTTAATGATTGATGTAAGAAGTATTCATTCATTGTACTGAGTGGATATTTTAAGTTGCATAAGACATCAGGCTGAGAAAGAGGTTTAGCAAGCTGTTAATCACTCCATTCCTTTGCAACAGCTATTTCCTTCAGGTTCTTTCTTTGTTTGATTTCCAGTTTGGTTTTCCTTTAATGATGTAGTTAATGGAAATATAAGCAAATTTACCCTTTTCTGCCGATTTTATTGTGGCCCCATGGAGCTTCACCACAGCAATAGAAGCTCTAAATCAGATTCTGCTTGTGGTTCAAATTGAGACTACTTGTCATTGTGCCCTAGGAAATAATTTGGTTTGGTAATTCATTGCTAATCAATAAATTTTGACATTGTTAACAGAAAAAAAGATTTATCTACCTATTATCTATTATCTACTGCTCATTTTTTCTGGCGAATGTTCCAGAAGCAATTTTTCTATAATTAAAAGCAAGATAAATAAAAAAATTTCAAATTTCAAAATATAGAATCAATAAGAACCATGACCTCAAATGTATCTTTGTATTTCGGTAAAAAAATTAACAGACAAAAATACAAAATTTGCGATGAATTGAAAATAAACATTTGACTGTATTCTAAAAAAATTGAATCAATGTATCCTCTTAGTATTTATGGTATCTTGTTTAACCAGAGCTGTTTCATTAGTACCAACTATCTTAATGGCAAAATATTAAATCAAAATAACTAATGGCCCCTTAGAGCATTTAAAATTCAGTCTGAAGCTTCAAAAGACTGCCTTCATCCATGAGCATACTCTTAACCATGCTTTCTTACAAACTCAAACAGAACCCACCACTGAGCTCTCAGCAATCACTTTTAGACCCAAATTCCCAAATCCTTTCCTAAAACAGTCATTTTGTCACAAATATACTCCAAAACTCTTTTACCTACATATTTTATTTAGGATTCTCTTTTTACAATGAACAATAAAAAAAATGTTGTAGATTACAGAGCAAATTTGACTTACACTTCTATATTGCTGATCATCATCTAAAAGAATCAGGACAGAACCAATTCAATGGTAGAAACCTGCAAGCAGGAGCTAATGTAGAAACCATGGAGTGGTGCTGTTTACTGACTTCTTTCTTCTGACTTGCTGAATCAGATTTTGTTTCACAATTCAAGAACACCAGCCCAGGGAGGAAACACCCATAATGGTCTTAGCATTTTTCCACTAATTTCTAATTAAAATTTATTTCAGAGGTCATTTTTCACATACAGTTTCCTATTTTAAGACAATTCTGGTGTTTGTGTAAAGTAGCATAGTGACCACTGGTTAACACACCTGAATAACTTGTGTTTTGTTATTAACCTAACTTCCAGACAAGACATTTCAAATTACACATCAAGTCCTGTCTTTTCAATGGAAACGGATATTGCACTGTTGGTAAGTAGTTAGGGAGGACAAGAAACTCAAAGAAGCTTAAGTGCTTGAGTCTAATTTTGACATAAAGATAAAAAGTATCACTGTAATACTTATTTTAGTTATTATTTGAATCGATTCTCCACTTAAGAGCCAAGTGACAAGGACCATGTCTGTAATCGGCCTCAGGATTGTATAACTTCAGGGGAGGACACAGATCCTGTCAGCCATAGTAAAGAGATGTGAAAAGCTTTCCTATAGAGAAGTGTTGGAGAATCGTTAGCCATACAATACAGTCTTAATATCAGTAGTGAGTATTAGCTAACTGAGTGGCAATATAGAATAGTCACAGTTCTTTGCCTCTTGGAGTGCTAATGAACACCAAGTATTTTAATTACAGATTCATAGGGCCATAGTCTTTGTAGTATAAAAAGTGTAAGATAGTTCTCATTCACAGTGCTAGAATCCTTTAATTAAAATCCTCATGTTGTGGTAACTTCATTTCCTAACAAATTTCATTTGTAATTTCTTATCTAAATTTTAGTCAAGTCATGAATTCTAATGTATATATCTATTATGCAGGATGTTTGATTTGTGATATTTAAAAGAGTCACAACCTCAATGATAAGTACTGTTCTCTAGGGTACAGGGTACGTGTTAATTTTTTTTAACTTGGTCTTGTGTTAATTTCTCTCAGTCTTGATTTTGCTCAATACAGTTATGTACTCTCTATATACTCTTATATGTATACTTTTATGCTACATTTTTTTATTACCTCCAGAAAAAAGTATTAATCTGTCATGTTTCACTACACAGAAAAATCATTTTCAACCTATATATAAATTAGAACACAAGATGTAGTTACATATTGCTAACCAGTCGGAAACACACCAAGTTTGTCCACATTCTCCACTACTGGTCATTGTAGGATAGAAGCTTAGAATACTTAAGTTAATGTGGAGTAAAAGTCATTCAAATTAGGCAAATAATATAGTAGTGTTTATTGCTGATATGATACTCTAGGAAGGAGCCTTACACACTATACTATAGGACTTTTACAGCAGATATGTATGACTGTATCCAATGACCAAGTGCATATAAGTTCACTAACAGGATTCTGCAGTTTTAAAAGAGAAATGCAGTTAAGTACTTAAATTTGCATGGGAAAGTGATGGGAGAAAGAAGAAATGGTGGTTTGTGGGTTTGAGGAAACTTGTGTCATGTTGTGGAAATTTCCACTAAATAAGAGAAAAATATTTCATATTATTTATCCAAAATTATCATCATCAATTAGTCAAATGCATAAAAGTCTATCCATGAAAAAAGAAGCAGTATTCTGAAACTCTGTTGATAGACTGCTAATGTGCAGCCACTTTTGAGATCAGTTTTTGCTTGTCAAAAATATCGAATTAGAAATATCATGTTATCCAATTTCATCACTCTTGGCCAAATAAACAAAAGAATTTTATTCCTCTGTATCAATATTTAAACCTACATGTTTATTTTTATTGTGTTCATATAGTGAGGAAATAGATAAGTCTAGATTTCTATCACCTGAATAATATGTAATAAAAGGAGGTACATGTATATAATGTGATATTACTAAAATATAAAGAAAAATTCAGTTATGAAATTTGTAAGCAAATGAATGAACTTGAATAAATTATCCTGACTGAGGCTTCCCAGGGATAGACACACAAATACAAACCTTTCTCTCAAATGTATGGTAATAAACTATGTACTAAGTATGTTAAATTAGGTAAATGAGTAGGAAGCCAATTTACTACAAATGTTATCTTGGGAAGGTATTTACCAATAAAGTGAGATATATATATATGTAAAATGAATTTGAAAAGGTCTCATAAGTATTTTGTAAGTTAATTACAGATTTACATATATATTTCTTTTTCATAGAATTTTAATTTATATAGAATTTTTCATAGACTGTAATTGTTTACTTCACCTCCCAAAACTCTTCCCAGATCCTTTTCATATCTCTTCTTCATTTTATATCATTCTTGTGATTGCTCTCATTAAAAAATGAATAGATATCAAAAAGAAAAGAACATAATATTATAAAGAAGATAAGTTTACATTAAATGAAACAAGCTCAAAAATAAAACAAATAGACAACAGAAAAAAGAATAAAAATGGAAGAGTCAAATTACAAGAAGCTAATGCAGACAGGAAGATACATAGTAGGGACTAAGGAAATCCTGTAGACATACAAAATGTGAAATACAATGTAAACAAAGTAATATTGGTTTAAAAATTGGTTTAACAGAAAAAGTGTTATAGAAAAAAATAAACCTCCAAATGTATTACTGAGTTCACTCATGTCAGCCATCTATTTCTGTGCATGGATTGCGGTCTTAACTGTACTTTCTATGACTTCTGAAACTCTTGGGAAATTCTTTGTTTGCATTTTTATCAGTTGGAGATATCTATGTTCAGGATTGCTGAATGTGTTAAATTCCCATCTCACTAGAAGACTCAGGAAGCCTTCTGATTTAGAATTTGCAGCCCATATTGAGGTATCTCAATCACTCTGAGTTCATATTTGTATCAGCAATGTACTGTCTATCAAGCCTAGTTTCTGTTGCTATATTTCTACTGGATCTTAAACATTTCATCCCCCTCTGCCACCATTCCCTGATGAATGAGGATAGGGATTTGATGGAGATTTTTCTGTTGATAATAAGTGTTCCAAAGTTTCCACTCTCTGCACTTGTCTTCAGCTGTTGATCCTCCCTTTGTTTCCATCTACTGTAGGATTAATCATCTTTAATGATGATTGAACAAGACACTAATCTATGACTATAGTTTATTAGGAGATATTTTGTTGATATTCTCTTATGGAAGAAAAGTTGTTTAGTTTTACCGAAGGTCCCATGACAGTTCTAGAATCAAGTTCTTGGCTACCAGTGTGGGTTAATCATGGGTTCCATCTATTTAGTGTGCCTTATATCCAAATAAATAATTGTTGATTACTCTTACACAGTCTGTATCTTTATTGCACTAGAATATCTTGCTGTCAGGCCACTTGTTTTTGATCGAATGATTTCTAGCTGGATTTGAGTTTCTCTTTCTCCTCTAGTAGCATGTGGAATACCTTCAAGTACTATGAACATCAGTCAGCAGTGGGGAAGTTTTAGTTAGTCACCAACTTAAATTCTGCATGCTTAATAAGTATGTACATGTTGACCAGAGCAATAAGAACTTACCTATAACTATTTGGAGAGACAATTTAGAAATACTCTAGATTGGTAGGAATTTCTATGGTTTTATTTCACAACAACTTAACTAAATGTAATCTATGGTGGTGGAGTTTTCATTTGGTGCTTAGGTTGTTTGTTGTTGTTTTTGTTTTCACTGCAGATTCTCCAAGTTTTACTGAAAGTGTAGCTGTCTGATCTGTTCTCTTCTTTGAATCTCTTTCCATCAGTTGCTAGGTCAAGTCTATTTGATAACAATTAGGTTTGATTCATTTTGTGAGTATAGTAGAACATCACTGGCATCATTTCATTGATATTTGTCATCATGTTTGTTGCTATTTTTGGCCTTTGAGATATTCAGACTCTTGTACTGATCAGTGTCAGGGTGAGGTCCCAGTCATGCAATAGTTCTCAGTATAGACCAGTCATTTATTGATCACTCCCACAATTCATTGCCACACTTATTCAAGCACATCTTATAAGCAGAGAAAATGTAAGTCTAATAATTTTTACCTGGGTAGGTCTTCCAATCCCTCTAAAGAATATCCTGCTTGGTTCAGGAATGGACAGTGCAGACTCCATATCTTCCAAAGCTAAGAGTCTTAGCTAGTATAAACACTCATCAATTTCTGGAATTTTTTTTGACCTAGGTTTTACCTCTTCCAAGAGATGCAACCAAATTCCAATCTTCTTCCCCTGTAGTCTCTCCCTCTATCATTCCCACACATGTTTCCCTCTGTTCCCTTCTCCACTCCCCACTCACATGTAGTCTACTCTCCATATCTACCTATGATGTCAATTCAGTTTCCACTTTAAATGAGATTTACATGTCCCTCACTTGAAGCCTAGTAGTTGCTTATTTCTGTGGATGTGTGTATAGTTGGATGTTTATCCTTTACTTACTACTAATATTCAGTAATGAATGAGTATACACCATGTTTGATTTTCTGAGTCATGTGAGCTTACTCAAAATTGTTGCTTTTAGTTCCATTCACATGCTGGCAAATTTCATCATGTTATTGGTTTTAGTAACTGAGAAAGAATTCACTTTTTAAGTGTGCCATGTTTCCTCTACCATCTTTCAGATAAAGTCAATGTAGAATATTTTCAGTTTCTGGCTATAACCAATAAAGACCCTACAGAAATAATTGACCAACTAACCTACTATTATAGTGAAGTTTCCTTTGGGCATATTCCAGAAATGGAATACTGGGTGTTGAGGTAGATAGATTTCAATTTTCTGACAAATCGCCATATCTATTACCAAAACTGTTATACCTGTTTAATTATCTGAAATGAGGTAACCTCACTTGAGAAAATGCCTCAAAAATATCCATCTGTAAATCTTTTTCATAGTTAATGATTGATGTAGAAGTATTCATTCATTGTACTGAGTGGATATTTTAAGTTGCATAAGACATCAGGCTGAGAAAGAGGTTTAGCAAGCTGTTAATCACTCCATTCCTTTGCAACAGCTATTTCCTTCAGGTTCTTTCTTTGTTTGATTTCCAGTTTGGTTTTCCTTTAATGATGTAGTTAATGGAAATATAAGCAAATTTACCCTTTCTGCCGATTTTATTGTGGCCCCATGGAGCTTCACCACAGCAATAGAAGCTCTAAATCAGATTCTGCTTGTGGTTCAAATTGAGACTACTTGTCATTGTGCCCTAGGAAATAATTTGGTTTGGTAATTCATTGCTAATCAATAAATTTTGACATGTTAACAGAAAAAAGATTTATACTATTTTCTATTATCTACTGCTCATTTTTCATGGCGAATGTTCCAGAAGCAAATTCTTTTCCTATAATTAAAAATAGACACAATTATAAATGAAAATAAAATTTCAAAATTTCAAAATATATGAAAATCAAAAGAACCATGACTCTCAAATGATATCTTTGTATTTTCGTGAAAAAAAAATTAACAGACAAAAATAACAAAATTTGGATGTGTAATTTGAGAAATAGTACATTTGACTGGTATTCTACAAATAAATTTGAATCAAAATGCCCTATCATGCCACAAGGACACTTGTTCCACTATGATCATAGTGATCCTTATTTGTGATAACCAGAATCTGGAAACAACCCAGATGTCACATACACAAGAATGGATATAAAAAATGTGGGTCAATTACACAATGTGAAATATCATCCTGAGTGAGGTAACCCAGACCTAAAAGGAAATGCAAGGTATGTACTCACTAATAAGTGGCTATTAGCCAAAAATAGAAGTACAAAACACCCATGATAAGTCCACAGAACTCAAAAAGTCAAAAAGCTGAAGGCTAAGTGAGGACACACCAAGTCCCACTGTGGAGGAGAAGAAAACAATCACGAGTAGGGAGAGAAGGAGAATCCTGGGAGGGAAAGTGGACAGGGTTCAGGGGAGAGGGAATCTGATATGGTATTGTGTGAGGGAAAGGACTAAAGCCCTGAGGAGCCGGAGAAAGAATGGAAACAGGTAGCCTAGGTAGTTAGGAGGTTGAGCGACCTCAAGAATGCACCACAGACCTGGGAGGTGACACTCAGGACTCAAAGGAAAGACCTTAGATGAAATTCGAGACAGAAGGGAAGAGAACGTATAGAGCCCACCTCCAGCAGGAAGACAGGTCATCAAGTGAGGGAGGAAGTTTCTATCCCACAGTCAAAACTCTGACCCAAAATTGTTCCTGTCTCAAAAAAACTGTAGGGTGGAAATGGAAAGAAACCTGTGGAAAAGAAGGTCCAGCTACAGATCCAAAGTGGGATACAACTCAAGGGGAAGTCCCAAGGCCTGACACTGTTACTGAGGCTATGGTGTGCACACAAAACGGGAACTATCATGACAGCCCTCTGGAAGACCCAAAAAGAAACTGAAAGTGACAGATGCAGATATTTGCACAAAAACAATGGCAGAAGCTGCTGACACCCGTGGTTAAATCAGAGAAATGCTGAAAGAAGCTGAGGGGCAGGTCAACCCTTTAGGAGGACCAGCAGTCTTAATTAATCTGGACCCCTGAGATCTCTCAAATTCTGAACCACCAAAAAGGCAGCATACCAGCTAAATAAGGCTCCCAACACATATCCATCAGTGGACTGCTGGGTCTCTGTTCAATCAGAGATGATGCACCGAACCCTCAAGAGATTGGAGGCCTCAGGGAGTTTAGAGGTCAGTAGTGTTGGGGATGGGGCATGTGGACCTCCTTTAGAGACAGGGGGCTAGGGAGAAGGTATGGGATATAGAGCAGTCAGAGGTGGATGGTGCCAGGGGAATAAACTCTGGAGTGTAAATAAATATATAAGTAAATAATTCCTGTAGAATAAAAGAGCATCTGGAAATATACCACTTGTCAACTCAAGATGTACTACAGAGCAATAGAAAAAAATTATAAGGTATTGGTACAGAAAACAGATTGTTCAATGGAATTGAATCAAGACCAATAAATAAACCCACACACCTCAACTATACACATTTGATTATTGTCAAAGAAAGCAATACAATACATGGAAAAAAGAAGCATATTCAAGAATTGAAGCAACTCTAACTAAATGTCTGTATGTAGAAGAATGCAAATAGATCCATGTTTATTATCCACTAAAAAAAACCTTAAGAACAAGTGATCAAACACATAAAATAAAAACATATACACAAAATCTAGTAGAAGAGATGATAGAAAATAGCCTGAGTAATTGGTACAGGAGACAATTTCCTGAATGCACCACCAATGGCTCATGCTCTATGATCAAAATTGTCAAATTAAACCTCATGAAAATGTAAAGTTACTTTAAGTCAAACGACACTATCAATAGAACAAAATAAATCCCTACCATGGGAAAATATCTCACTAAGATCATTTCTGACAAAGGGGTAATTTAAAAAGTGAACATAGTACTCAACAAAACAACCCAGTTTAAAAAGGGGAACAGAACTAATCAGATAATAATCAAGAGAGTAATCCGTAATGGCCAGGAAGCATTTACAGAAATGTTCCATTTGTTTAGTAATCAGGAAAAGGCAAATAAAATGATCCTGAGATACCATTTTACAAATCTCAGGATGGCTAAGATAAAAAACTCATGTAGCAGCATATGTTGAATTTGATTTGGATCAAAGGATCACCTCTACCATTAGTGGAAGTGCAAACTTATACAACCAGTTGAAAATCAGTTTGGTAGCTTCTCTGAAAACTGGGAATTGTTTACTTTAAGACATATTTGTACCTGTCCTTGGTAATATACCCATAAGATACCCAATTATACCACATGAACATTTCTCATCTATGTCCATAACAACTTTATTTTTAGTAGCCAGAAACGTGTAACAAACAAGGTGTCCAATAACTGAAGTGTGGATAAGAAAATGTGGTATTTCTGCAAAATGAATCTTATTCAGCTTTAAAACAAAGTAATCAAAATTTTTAATAACATCTTGATTGAGGTAACACAGAGCTAGAAATGCAGATATGGTATCTACTCACATATATGTAGTGATTAGCCATGAGTGAGGATAACCAAGCTAGTATCCACAGACACAAAGAAACACGTTAGTAAGGTTGAGCTATGTAAATGACATATTTGACTCTAACTAAGAAGGTCAAATTTATCCATCATCAGACTTTGATAGAAAAAGAACTGGGTATGCAAACAGGTGAGAAGGGGAAAGGAGATGGTGATTAGGTCTGGGAGGAGGTATGGCATGAGAAGGCTGGGAGTCATAATGGAAAGCTATCAGATGCATCTCTTGATATAGTTAGAGGCCTGGGACTGGAAAAGATACAGGGAATCTATGTGGGTGAACCTAGCTGGGCAATCTATAAGAGGAGGCATAGAGACTGAAATGAATAATGCATTTGGCTAGGCAAGATCTGCAAAAGAGGATTCGGGATATCAATACACCCACAAAATCTTCAACCCAAAATTTTCCTGCTTAAAGTTATGAAGGGATAAAGACAGTATAGAGCCTGTGGCAGCAGTCCAAAAACGACTGATGCAACTTGAGAACCATCACATGTGATAGAATGAACCTCTGACACTATAATGATACATAGCAATATTGCTCACAAAAGCCTAACATAACTTTCTTTCAGAGGCATTATTCAGCAGAGAATGAATGCAGAGGTACACCCAAAATCAAACACCAGGCAGAACTGAGTCTTGTAGAAAAGATGGATAAAGTACTGAGCAAGCCTTAAGGTCCAAGGGCACACAAGAAGATATAGTGTCAACTAACCTGTGTCAATGTGGATCACAGAGACTGTGCAACAAAACAATTATCATGCAAGCACTGCAATGTGACCAACTACATACTAGTAGTAAATGTTCTGCTTGGTCATCATATGGTAACCATAACAAAGAGAGTGAGTATCTAAGTTGCTTGCTCTTCATTCACTTTTCCCTAACCTGACTTCATGGATGGGCCTCAGTGGGAGAGAATGTGTATATTCCTTCTGCGAATAGGTGCTTCACTGTGTGGTAGTACCTAAAATTTTACTCTTATTCTCTAAGGAACAGACACTAGGAGAAAAGGAGAAGGAATTGATAGAGGAGATTGTGATGAAAGGAGGGAGGGGGCTTTGGATGGAATGTAAACTGAAGGAAAAATAAACAAAAAATACCGAGAGCAAGGGAAGACAACATAGCAAGAAATAGTAGAGTGGATAAATACAGAAATAGTAATAAGGTTAATATGATCACAAACAAAACAAAACATTACCTGTGAACTAAAATGGTAAACCCACACTGAATATAGGTGTGACTCTCCCATCCCTGATTTTTGCTTGAATAAGAATATTAGGGAAATCCCCAGGAGTAAAGAAAATCATTAGATTATTGCCCAACAATCACATGGAAGGAATGTACTCATGGCTGCTGCCCAAGGTCATTATCTTAAATAGTCTGATGCTCAAGAAACAGAACCCAAGAGAAAAATTTCAATCCGACCATTTTGCATGGAAGAGCAGCAAATAAAGCACAGCCACACTGAATTAAATCTATAAAACTCACCACTTTATAAGGAAAAGAGAAAACCATAGAAGTGGAGGAGGCTGAAACAGGAGCGGATCTGAACTGAAGGCCTATGAAACAAGCAATTTGAGGTAAAAGAGCATGACAGTAAGTTTCATGGTAAGATGATAGCCAATGCAATCCTAGAAATACTGTGGCTAGAGACACATCAGAGCCTCAGACTTGGAAATTTACATGGAAGTTACAGGACTACCCAGCAATTTTTACAAATAAACCTAGGCAAGTTTGAAGTAATATATAGCAACCCACCACACTGATGGTTAGACAACTCAATTTCAAAGCATTGCTTCATTTGTAAATGAAAATAGCATGACAAGTGTTTTATTAAACCCGTCAGAAGAAACACAAGCCTTACTGACAATTACCTATTTGTTAGCCACCAAGTAGTTGAGTGGATGTTATTACTCTGCAAGGTAGAGACACTGAGTGTATGATCATTCAGTATTACCAAGAATATTTAATGGGTCATTTGTAGTTAGTTTTATTTATGAAGTATAAGGGAGAAAATAATATTACAGATATGTATGGAGAGGTTCTGACTTAAATTTTTACCACAAAATCAAAGAAAATTAGCACATATTTGAAAGGGCTTATTATAGAGTATAGGGAATTATTTGAATAGAGAAAAAGAGTAAATGATGTTCAAAATGCAAAATTTAATAGTTACTTGGTGATAATCACTCTGCATTATCTTTTATCCAGATAAAAATTTGAAGCAAATAAAAACTCATAATTTTAAAAAATAATATGATTACTGCTTGCTTCAACTACGATATATTTTGTGATTAGTTTCAATCATGGCTTCATTCACAGTGATATATTTTCTCATCATTTTCCTGTTACCATCAGTGCTCACTGAAGGACTGATAAGTTAAAATGGATAATCATTTAACAAACTTGTGAAATTGCACACATCTCAAGAGTAGTAAACTGTAAAGTGTCTGATAGGGGAAAGCATTGAGTCTTGGAGAACTTAAAATGGCTATGGTGAGAAGAGAGAAAATCTGCACTCTCTACCACTGGCAAGTATAAGAGTAACCATTGACAGGTGACAACTTGACACATGACAATGGAGAAGCACTACAAATGGTTGGTACTTGTCAGATATCCAATTAGATACTAAGGGGACTATGATGCGTATTAGTTGCAGATTGAGTTGTTGAGTTCAGATAGGAAACATGTCTTCTGTTGGGATGTTCTCAATATGTAATGTGAGGTTGGGACAGAAAAATACAGTACTGTACCAATTATTTAATTTTATGTAAAGATTGTGAGTTACAATAATCAAAATTATCCGTTAAACTCTATAGCATAAGAAATCTGCTTCAATCTCAAGAGATAAGTATACCCTAACTTCCTAGGAAGCATATAAATAGTTTTAAATAGGATTGCTGATATAATGTTCAGTAAATATGAACTCTGTTAAAATGGTTCTTTTATAAATTATTCTCAGTAATCATGACATTTTTCCTCCTAATAAAGACTCTATTGATTGTATTATAAAAATTAATAACTTGGTATAAGAAGCAGAAAATAGTGTTACATTTTCTCCTATGAAAACTGATTTGAAGTTTAAAAGGAATATGTTTTACATTTTGTTTTACATTTAATAGAAACGTAATGGCAATGAAAATCCTGGCTTAGATAAAATGAAATAGTTATTACATATGTGTAGCATGTTTTTCCTTTCAACACTTAATTGGTAAGTGAGTTGGGTTTATTTAATCATTCTAATATTTCTTGTTCTAGGAATATAAAATAGGTGAAAATATAGACTTATATGGCCATACCATATGTTGAGACATATTAGGACAGACCTATACGCTGTTACATAATTAATCTTTGTTCATTGCTCAAGTGAATGACTCAACCTGAAATATCAGAGAAAATCTATAACGGCACCATGTCTTACAATTTCTTAGATATTCCTCTTCCTAATTTGCCACCAAAACATTGCTGAAATCAAGCATAGATTCACTTCTGAAATTTACAACAATGTTCTATACCTCAACTCAATCCTCACTTGCATATTTCTACAAATAATAAATAAATTGGAACCAGTGCGACTTGGTTATCAGTTATGTTACTACCACTAAGAAATGAAAACATAACAAATGCAATCACTTTGGTACATCAATTTACTTTTCTTCAATAGACTAAAATGGATTTTTGTGTTAATATCAGAATGTTGGATATTGAGAATCTCTGGAAAATTTGTTCCACATATGTGAAACAGTCCTGTTAAAGTCCTGAGTAAGGATTTCCTTTTGGAGTTATCCCTTGAATTAAACCCTCATTGACAATGGCTTACAGAAGATCCCTCCACTTTGAGGTGTAGAATTAGTCTTCATCTCACAGCCTCTTCTCATCCTATTCTGTCCTGTACAAATAAAATTGGATAAATTTATGTTTCTTATTGTAAACCTTGTTAAAATAATTCATCTTACCTTAGTTTCTGAAACAAACTCAGAGAGGACCAACCATATTTGTTGATCCCCTACTCTTCTGATTGATTGCTTAAATGCTGAGGACCAGCTACAGGAGAATCTTCTTCATTTTACAGGAGAATCTTCTTCATTGTCAGTTCATCTTGAAGAAGAGGAAGTTAAAAGGTATTAGTAGATGGTAAAACCTAGTCTTAGGAGGGTAAGACTTTGTCTTACAAAGTATTTATGGTTGCTGTATCATAATAAAATGTTGATTTATTTAAGTCTAAGTTACTTTGCTACTGTAACTGTCCTACCTTCTGTGTTCCTCTGAGGCCAAAAACTGCAGTCATAGACACTTAGCACCTTATCCTCAAACAGCAGGACATTATGTAAAAAGATTAATTACTAGTGCCTTTTTTTTTTTTTTCAGATGACTCTTGATTGTCTGGCTACAGGGAAGTTTGGAGCAATAAAATCTTATTGAACCAGATAAAGAGAATAATGCTCACAGAAGGAAAAAATTTGCATAAGCAAGCATTAATAAACTCACGTAAATTCATATACAGATTCATGCATGCATATTTATCTATTTCCATTCAAAGAAGTTGCATCCAGCTTGCATACATTCTCATAATTACTTACTTACACACACATATCCAACTTAAATATGCATATGGAGCAAAATATCAATCTTTATTGCATTGCAAAAGCAAAAGTTTCTACCTTATTAATGCTAAATGAATTAAACCCAAGTTTGTAAGTAGAAAACTTTGTTCTTTTAATAAGACTAGAACTTCCTTGTTATTAAGAAAAGACCTGTTCTGCCCATGGTAAGGAGAAGCCTGTCTGCTCCAGCTTCTACTTTTCCTCCTTTCCCTCTGCATTCTGCATATTGCTCTTTTAGGTTTTGTTTGTGTTTTGTTTGTTTTGTTTTGTTTTTTTGAATGATAGTTACTGGGTGACTTCACTCAGGATACTTTCTAGTCCTGAACATTTGTATCATCAAAACTCAATTTCTTCGAAAACCTTCTTAAGATGACTTTTAAGTTATTAGTATCTTTAACAGATATAATGCCAAAGTCTATTTAATAAAACAGTATTTTCTTGCACATTATAGTTATGATCCATAATTATGGCATCTTTGCTCAACTTTGTCTTAGCCTCAAATAACCAAAGTGCCCTCCAATATCCATGTGCACCTCTCAGCAGAATTATTTCAAAACTCTTTTCAATTTGCTAATGCTAACAACATACCATTCCTGACTATGGTTGTAATGGATAGTCTTATACATAGACCGGTTATCTTTACCCTTTTTTCAAAATACCAACCATCACTTCAATGATATCCCATAGTTTTCTTGCCACAGACTCATCCATAGATTTGGCAAGAGTATTTCCTCCTTACAACCACCAAATTTCATTCCTGAAACAAGTTCAGTATCAGATGAAGAAGCTATATTCCTTTTACTGAATCTCTCTGAGTCAATAATTATTGGTGAAACTGCAGTGTGTCTGACTATGCAAAAGGGAAAAAAATCATAAAGACAATGTTTTAAGAACAGTAATCATCTTCTTCCTTATTTATATAGCTGCACTGTTCTTCATATGTTGTCAAATGGATTAATTTTCTTCTTAAGGATAGAGTCATCTGTGAAATGAATTAACTATGCCATAGAAAGCTCAAATATTCCAAGTACTGATTCATGTCAAATCTTTCTATATCAACTATATACAGGCAGCTCTGGCCTGGCAGTATCTTAGGTAAGGAGATAGCAACATCCATCCCAAACAGGGAGTAACTGGGACCCAATGGGCCCAGGAATTCACTATTGGCCCAGGGCACTGGTTCATTCCTGTCTGCACTTAGCAGATCTTGGGCCTCAGCTCAAAACCCAGCAGCAACACCCACCCCAAACAGTTCTGACACAACCAAGATAATAGGAAAAACAGGCTCCAGTCAGAGACAGCTCAGGTAGCACTAAGGAGATCCAGATGGCAAAAGTGCAAGAACATGAGCATCAGCAACCGGGTACTTGGCATCATCAGAACCTAGTTAGACCACATTAAACAGTCCTGAATTCCCCATATCAGCAGAAAGCAAGATTCAGTTTTAAAATCACTTCTAATGATGATGATAGAGGACTTTAAGAAGGACATAAATAACACTCTCAAAGAAATTGAGAACACAGATAAACAGGTAGAAGCCCTTAAAGAGGAAACACAAAAATCCATTAAAGAATTATAAGAAAACACAACCAAATAGTGAAGGAATTGAACAAAATCATCCAGGATATAAAAATTGAAGTAGAATCAATAAAGAAATCACAAAGGAGACTACCATGCAGATAGAAAACGTTGGAAAGAAATCAATAATAATAGATGCAAGCATCACCAACAGAAAAAAGAGATAGAAGAGAGAATCTTAGGTGCACAAGATATCATAGAAAATATTGAAACAACTGTCAAAGAAAATGCAAAATGCAAAAAGTTCTTAACCCAAAACATCCAGGAAATCCAGGACACAATGAAAAGACCAAACATAAGGATAATAGGTATAGAAGAGAGTGAAGATTCACAACTTAAAGGGCCTGTAAACATCTTCAGCAAAATTATAGAGGAAAACTTCCCTAACCTAAGGACAAGACGCCCATAAACATGTAAGACGCCTACAGAACCCAAATAGACTAGACCAGAAAAGAAATACCACCTGTCACATAATAATCAAAATACCAAATGCACAAAACAACAAAAGAATATTAAAAGCAGTAAGGGAAAAAGGCAAAGTAACATATAAAGGCAGACCTATCAGTATTACACTAGACTTCTTACCAGATATTATAAGATGGAGAAACCAAGATATTCCATGACAAAATGAAATTCATACAATATCTTTCCACAAATCCAGCACTACAAAGGATAAAGAGAAAAAGCTGTAATACAAGGAGGGAAATTATACCCTAAAAAAACCAAGAAAGTAATCCTCTTACAATAAATCCAAAAGAACAATGCCACCACTAATAACAAAAATAACAGGAAGCAAGAATATCCTCTCCTTAATATCTCTTAGTATCAACGGACTCAATTCCCCAATAAAAGAACATAGACTAAAGGACTGGATACATAAACAGACCAAACATTTTGCTGCATACTGAAACCCACCTAAGTAACAAAGATATACACTACCTTAGGTAAAAGGCTGGAAAACAATTTTTCAACCAAATGTTCATAACAAGCTGGTGTAGCCATTCTAATATTGAATAAAATTGACTTTCAACTTAAAGCTAAAAAAAATGTAAGGAAGAACATTTCATACTCTTCAAAGGAAAAGTCAACTAACATGAACTCTCAATTCTGAACCTCTATGTAACAAATGCAAGAGCACACGCTTTCATTAAAGAAACCTAACTAAAACTCAAAGCACACATTGCACCTCACACAATAATAGGGGAACTTCAACACCCACTCTCAGCACTGGACAGATCATGGTAAATAGAAACTAAACAGAGATACAATGGAACTAACAGAAGTTATGAACCGAATGGATTTAACAGATATCTGTAGAACATTTAATCCAACCCCCCCCAAAAAAAACCCCATATAACTTTTTTTCGGCACCTCATGGTACCTTCTCCAAAATAGACCATATAATTGGTCACAAAAACAGGCATCAACAGATACAAGAAAATGGATATAATCCCATGCAGCCTATCAGATCACCATGGACTAAGGCTGGTCTTCAATAACAACAAAAACAATAGAAAGTCCACTTTCACATGGAAACTGAACAATACTCTACTCAATGATAATGTGGTGAGGGAAGAAATAAAGAAAGAAATTAAAGACTTTTTAGAAATTAATGAAAATGAAGACACATCATGCCAAAACTTATGGGCCACAATAAAAGCAGGGCTAAGAGGAAAACTCATAGCTCTAAGTGCTTAAAAAAGAAACTGGAGAGAGCATACACTAGCAGCGTGACAACACACCTGAAACCTCTAGAACAAATAGAAGCAAACACACCAAAGAGGAGTAGATAGCAGGAAATAATCCAACTCAGGGCTGAAAACAACCAAGTAGAAACAAAAGGAACTATACAAACAATCAATAAAACCAGGAGCTGGTTCTTTGAGAAAATCAACAAGATAGATAAACACTTAGCCAGACTAATCAGAGGGCAGAGAAACAGTATCCAAATTAATAAAATCAGAAACTAAGTTTGTTTATATAGTGGATTACATTGATGAATTTCCATATATTGAACCAAACTTTCATTCCTGGAATAAAGTCTACTTGATCATGATGGATAATTGTTTTGATGTGTTCTTGGATTCTCTGATTATTTCCTGCTATCTACTCCTCTTTGGTGTGTTTGCAGTTTCATGACATCCCATTTGTGATCTTAGAGCTTAAACCATTGGTGTTCTCTTCAGAACTTTACCCTGTGCCATGTGTTCAAGGCTTTCCACCCCATATTCCTTCTTTAGTTTCAGTGTAGCTGATTTTAAGTGGGGGTCCTTGATCCAGTTGGACTTGAGCTTTGTAAAAGGAGATAAGTATGGATCAATTTGCATTCTTCTACATGCTGACCTCCAGTTGAACCAACACCATTTGTTGAAAATGCTGTTTTTTTCCTACTGGATGGTTTTAGCTCCTTTGTCAAAGATCAAGTGACCATAGACATGGGGGTTCATTTCTGGGCCTTCTATTTCATTGATCCTCCTGCCTGTCTCTGTTCCAATACCATCCAGTTTTACAACTATTGCTTTGTAGTACAGCTTGAAGTCAGGGATGTGATTCCCCCAGAAGTTCTTTTATTGTTGAAATAGTTTTCACTATTCTGGGTTTTTTGTATTCAAATGAATCTGAGAATTGCTCTATCTTTCTCTGTGATGAATTGAGTGGGAAATTTGATAGGGATTGCACTGAATCTGTAGATTGCATTTGGCAAGATGGCCATTTTTACAATATAATGCTTCCCATCCGTGACAATGGGAGGTCTTTCCATTTTCTCAGATCTGCTTGATTTCTTTCTTCAGGGACTTGAAGTTCTTGTCATACAGATCTTTTACTTGCTTGGTTAGATTTACACCAAGATATTTTATATTATTTGTGACTATTGTGAAGGGTGTCGTTTCACTAATTTCCTTCTTAACCTGTTTATCTTTTGAGTAGAGGAAGGCTACTGATTTGTTTGAGTTAATTTTATATCCAGCCACTTTGCTGAAGTGTTACAACTGGGAGCCAGTTGAGGCTTACGAACTAGCAGGCACCCAAAGCCCACCCTTCTGGAATATCACTTCCCTTCCACCCGGACACTGGTCCTTTTGCCTGGGGCGGAACCTTAGCTGGTCTGCTCCTGTGAAAACACCGGATCCTGAGACATCCTAGAGGGACCCACTGCACCCAGAGCAGAGGGTAAGACACCTTGCCAATGCCCCAAACCCCAGAGTTACAACTGGGAGCCAGGTGGGGCTTAACGAACTAGCAGGCACTCAAAGCCTGCCCCTCCGGATATCAATTCCCTTCTGCCTGGACCCTGGTTCTCTTGCCTGGGGTGGACCCTTAGCTGGTCTGCTCCTGTGGAAACACTGGATCCTGAGACATCCTAGAGGGACCCACTTCACCCAGAGCAGAGGGTAAGACACCTTGCCCACTACCCCACGCCCCAGAGGTACAACTGGGAGCCAGGTGTGGCTTAAGGAACTAGCAGGCACCAAAGCCCGCCCCCCATACCACTTCCCTTCTGCCTGGACCCTGGTTCTTTTGCCTGGGGCAGACCCTTACCTGGTCTGCTCTGGTGAAAACACCTGATCCTGAGACAACCTAGAGGACCTACTGCATCCAGAGCAGAGGACACTTAGCTGGTCTGTGCCTGTGGAAACATCTGAACCTGAGACATCCTAGAAGACCTACTGCATCCAGAGCAGAGGGAGCTTAGGATCACAGGAACACAGTGACATCTGGAATCCCAGGAGATCTGACACAAGCAAGATAACTGGAAAGACAGACTCCAGTCAGACACAGTGAGCACAGGTAACACTAGAGTCAACCAGATGGTGAAAGGCAAGCACAGGAACACAAGCAAGAGAAACCAAAGTTACCTGACATCATCAGAACCCAGTTCTCCCACCATAGCAAGCCCTGGATACCCCATCACACAGGAAAAACAGGACGCAGAATTAAAATCACTTCTCATGATGATGATGGAGGATTTTAAGAAGGACATAAGTAACTCTCTTAAAGAAATACAGGAGAACACAGGTAAACAGGTAGAAGCCCTTAAAAAGGAAACACAAAAATCCTTTAAAGAATTGAAAGAGAACACGGGTAAACAGGTAGAAGCCCTTAAAGAGGAAGCACAAAAATCCTTTAAAGAATTTCAAGAAAACACAACCAAACAGGTGAAGGAATTGAACAAAACCATCCAGGATCTAAAACTGGAAATAGAAACAATAAAGAAATCTCAAAGGGAGACTACTCTGGAGATAGAAAATGTAGGAAAGAGATCAGGAGTCATAGACACAGCATCACCAACAGAATACAAGAGATAGAAGAGAGAATCTCATGCACAGAATATACCATGTAAAACCTTGACACAACAGTCAAAGAAATTGCAAAACGCAAAAAGCTCCTAACACAGAACATCCAGGAAATCCAAGATGCAATGAGAAGACCAGACCTAAGGATAATAGGTATAGATGAGAGTGAAGATTCCCAATCTAAAGGGCCAGTAAATATCTTTAACAAAATTATAGAGGAAAATTTCCCCAACCTAATGTACAAGATACCCATAAACATACAAGAAGCCTACAGAACACCAAACAGACTAGACCAGAAAAGAAATACTTCCCATCACATAATAATCAAAACACCAAATGCAAAAAACAAAGAAAATATACTAAAAGCAGTAAGAGAAAGAGGTCAAGTAACATATAAAGGCAGACCTATAAGAATTACACCAGACTTTTCACCAGAGACTATAAAGTCAGAAGATCCTGGTCTGATATCATACAGACCCTAAGGGAACACAACTGCCAGCCCAGACTGCTATACCCAGCAAAACTTCAATCACTGTACATGGAGAAACCAAGATATTCCATGACAAAACCAAATTTGCACAATATCTTCCCACAAACCTAGCACTTCAAAGGATAATTGATGGAAAACACCAACACAAGGAAGGAAACTACAACTTGGAAAAAGCATGGAAGTAATCTTCCAACACCCCCCCCCCCAAAAAATGAAAGGTAGCTAACAAACATAATTCCACTCTAATAACAAAAAAAGCAGGAAGGAACATTCATTTTTCCTTAATATCCCTTAACATCAATGGACTCAATTCTCCAATAAAAAGACATAGACTGGATACATAACAGGACCCAG
>JAJTUV010004346.1:0-20463 GCA_021653895.1 Mastomys natalensis
TAAATTAAAATAATTTTAAAAATTTCACTAGCCGGGTGGTGGCGCACGCCTTTAATCCCAGCAGTGAGTTCCAGGACAGCCAGGGCTACACAGAGAAACCCTGTCTCGGAAAAAAAACAAAAAACAAAAAAACAAAGAATTTCACTAACTATTTAACTGGTAAAAGTGTACGTGTGTATACACAGAGAGAAATGGATTTCAAAGTTTTTACTAGAAAAACAAATTATTTCAATGTGAAAAAATCTTCAAAAAATTATACAATTAACGGATTGAAGACTATGATACAGAAAAAATACATTAGAGCATTTATATTGAACATAACAGCTACATAAACTGAGACTTATGTATATAAAAACAAAAACGGTTATTTTTTTTAGTCCTGGCTGTCCTGGAAGTAGCTCTGTAGATCAGGCTAGCCCTCAAACTCAAGAGATTCAACTACCTCTGCCTCTCAAGTGATAGGATTAAAGGCATGTGCTACCATACCCTGCTAAAAAAAAAAAAAAAATCACTTTTTGGGGGAGGGGGGGTTCTTTTGGTTTTTTGAGACAGTGTTTTTTTCTGTGTATCCCTGGCTATCCTAGAACTTGATCTATAGACCAGGCTGGCCTTGAACACCAGAAATCTGCCTGCCTACCTCCCAAGTGCTGGGATTAAAAGGCATGCGCCACCACCGCCCGTCGGAATCACTCTAAATGTACAATTTTACACTATTTTTGTGGATAATGTCCTGTTAAGAGATAGCTCAGGCTGGCCACACACTCCCAAATATGGAATTGTAGGTATGAATAACACACTCAGCTATGTTATATTTATACAACTAAAAACAGAAATAAAAAAATTACTTGCCCATTGCTGGAGAGAAGGCTCAGCCATTAAGAGCACTGGCTGCTCTTCAATTCCCAGCACCCACATGGCCGCTCACAACAGAGTACAGAGGATCCGGCACCCTCATACAGATATACAAGGAGGTAGAACATCGATGCCCAATAAGAATAAATAATGTTTTTTTATAAAAGAATGTCTAGGGCTTTGCTGTGGAAAAAAAAATCACAGATTCAAAAGGAATCCGTCATTTCTGCTAACAGAATGATAGCATTCAAAAATTGCTTGCCCACATTTGAGGGAAGCTGAAGAACTATCATCATATACTATTAAAGCTCAAATAAACGAATGAAATTTGAATTCTGTCTTCTTACTAAGATGTTCACTTGCTTCTACAGCTACTAAAATTACACTTATTTACACATACACACACACACACAAACCTATTTTTTTTTTTTTTGATTTCACTTAATAAAATTATATCAGCTGGATGATTTGAAAGAACAACTGGAAGCCAGGAAGTTGTAACGAATGCCTTTTTTTTTTTTTTTTTTAATGTATAGGATTGCTCTGTTTTCATGCACACCAGAAGAGGGCATCCATCAATCAGATCCCACTACAGATGGTTGTGAGCCACCATGTGGGTTCTGGGAACTAAACGCAGGACCTCTGGAGGAGCAGCCAGTGCTCTTAATCACTGAGCCATGTCTCCAGTCCATGATGAATGCCTTTAATAGCAGGGCAGGAGGCAGATAAATCTCAAGTTCAAGGCCACCCTGGTCTACCAGAACGAGTTCCAGGACAGCCAGGGCTACACAGAGAAACTTTGTCTTGAAAAAAAAAAAACAACCAAAAGAACAATTGGGGGAAAAAAATTATCCAAAATGAAAGACTAACAAACTAAAAGTGGTTCTTGCCCCCATTCTTGTATATTTACCAAATACAGGCAAACTGTCACATACAAAAAACAAAGCTATATATCCAAATACAGGTAATTTTCAATCTAAGAACATTAAATTCCTTCACTATAAGACAATGGAACAGGAAACTAAATGAATATACCTCTAAAAAAATATGCGTGTTATGAGTGAGCCCAGAGCATTCTATTCAGTGGGCAAAGAGCTGTGAGGCCTACCCCGAACAAGCTTACTACATCCTGGTAAACCATCTGCAATCTGACCACTGAGCCTCAACACTAGCATCCCAAGCAGACCACCACTGCTCCACGTTTCCTGTCCTTTAAGCTTACAATCCCTAATCTTGTGTTGCTTTTTCTTTTTTAAAGGCAAATGCATTTTTTTAGGAAAATGTTTTCATTTGTAGCAATATGCTAATATAGATAAGCAATGTCTATTACTGGTGGCAAAATATCCAAAGACAATACCAAGGCTCAGCAAAAAGAAACATTGCTGCAACTATCACAACACCTGTTTAAATACAGAAGCCCCAGTGACAAATACAGTATGGTACTCAAATAATGTGGAGCCAGTTTAAGGTGTCAGAAACAAATCCGAGCATCCACAGCCAACTATCAGCAAAGGTACACAAAATATACTGGGAGAAAAGCGGCCTTCTTCTGTGCTAGGAAAACCAGACAACACTGAAAACTCTCTCTCTCACCCTATCTGAAAAAACCCTCAAAACAAGCCAAGGCCCTGTAACTCTAAAACTGCTAACAGAAAAACACATCAAGATTCAGATACAGAATAGGCACAGGCCGACTGTCCATTCTATCAACTGCTCAAGAAGGACTAGTGACAAATGAGATTGTATCAAACAAAACACTTCTACACAGCAAAGGAAAAAGACAGCTAAAAAAAACTCAAGGAAATCTCTACAGACTACTCATTCAACAGAGGATTAAAATCCGGAACTTAGTCAATAACTTAAAAAAAAAAACACTAACACCAAAAGCTCATGCTGGGTGTTGGGGAAGGGTGCACTATATATTTGTTAGTGGAGATATGGTGGAGCCACTTTGGAAATCTGTATGAGACCCTAAAAAGCTAAAAAAAAATGAACTAGCATATGACCTTGCTCTATCACTCCTTAAGTAAATAATTAAAGAAATCAAGAACAGCATACAGTAAAGATGCTTACATATTCATGTCCACTGCACCAATACCCATAATAGCCAAGTTTATGAAAACAATTCAGGTGCCCATCAATTGATAAAGAAAACATGGCAAATACCAGTAGGAAATTCATTCGGCAATAAAGAAGGAAATCATCTCATCTGGAGGACACAGACGGAACCAGAGACAACCAAGTTAAGTGGAATAACCAGACACATTAAAGTATCAAGTATTTTCTCCTTGGTAGAATACAGGAAGAAAAACACAGGAAAATAAGAAGGGCAGTACAGGGAGGAGCGAAGGAGGGAAGAAGGGTGGAAGAGAAGGACAGAGGGACAGAGGGACAGATGAGGTAACAGGAGTATGCATATGATCAAAATAATGCAGTATCAGTGCATGAGAATGTCCCATTCAGGAACAGTGTGCAGGCTAGCTTTATGTCAAATCTGATAGATACAAGAGCAATAAAGGATCCTCAACTGAGAAAATACCCCACTGGCCTGTAGGCAAGCCCATCCTGGGCTGGTGATCATGTGTGCTATTAAGAAGGCAGGGTGAGCAAGCCATGAGGAGCAAGCAATAAGCAACACTCCTCCATGACCTCTGCATCAGTTCCCACCTCCAGGTTCCTGCCTAAATTTCTGCTGTCTTCCTGAAACATGAACTGTTAGTCTCGAGAAAACCTGGAACAGGTCTCACTGGTCCCTGCGGCTCCACCCCTTGGTTCCGTCTGCTGGCCATGTTCAGCCTGAACGCTACAGATGCTTCTGGATGTTCTCTTCCCTGTCTACAATAAAAACCTCCTCAACCAAACCTAGGTCATATCTTCATTTTCATTAAAAAATAAAACCCTTTCCTCCTCACATTGAGTTTGATCATGGCATTTTTACAACAGCAATAGAAATCCTTACTAAGACAATACTAACAAAAACCAGACAATATAAAAAAGTGACTGGATAAATATGAATTAGGATTTCCACAAAATAAAAGTACAGTGGTCGTGGTGGCTCAGGCTTTCATTCTAGCACCTGAGAGGCAAGGCAGACGGATCTCTTGTGAATCTGCGGCCAGCCTGGTCTACAGAGCAAGTTCCAGGAAGACCAGGGGTAGCTAACACAGAGAAAATCTATCTGGAGGGAAGGAGGGAGCGAGGGAGGAGGGAAATAATGAAAACCATCAAAAATTCAAAACTAATAAAATGGTTAAAAATAGGTTCAAGGCCATGGGTATGAAGAGACATGCCTATAACACCACCACTTGGAGGGCTAATGCGGGTGTACATGGAGCTTGAGGGCAGCCTGGTGTAGAAAGTGAATGCCGGCCGGGCGGTGGTGGCGCACGCCTTTAATCCCAGCACTTGGGAGGCAGAGGCAGGCGGATTTCTGAGTTTGAGGCCAGCCTGGTCTACGAGTGAGTTCCAGGATAGCCAGGGCAACACAGAGAAACCCTGTCTCGAAAAAACCAAAAAAAAAAAGAAAGTGAATGCCTGTATATCTCAAAGGACAGCCATTACGTGCCTTCAATTAGAGGAGAAATTCAAACCAATATAGGCACAAGTACTGGGGTGCAACCACTTACACACAAGGTAATTTTGTAAATTAAAAGGAACCAAAAATAACTTTTTTTATTTTGCAAGATTCCATAAATGAAAAAAAATCACTTTACACACACACACATACACACAAGAGAGAGAGAGAGAGAGAGAGAGAGAGAGAGAAAAGAGAAAGAGAAAGAGAGAAAAGTAATTTTTTTTTAATTTAAAAAAACCTAAATCAAGTGGCAGTTCAAGAAACCTGTCTGAGAAAAACAACCACCTTACAAAAGTTTGTGTAGCAATAAAAGTAAGTCTCATATCTACAAAGATGAATGGAAGGGAAGGGAGAAGTTTCTGTAAATTCATACAGAGTCCTACTTACAAGGGAAGTGGACAAAGGAACAAAGCAAAACAAAGAAATGGCTTAAGAACAAAGTATCCACGCAAGCCTGAGAAGGCCAAGAGGAAGACGAAGTAGATATCAGGTGTGAGGCAGCAGGGCTGCTGAAAGCTCAGCTTGCAGTTCCTCCATGCTCCTCTTCTCCAGTCCATCACAGGAAGGAGTGCAGTTAAGGATGGGGAGATAAAGAACTTCCACAAACCTCAGTTGTTACCAAGACCTGAAACCTGCAGGGTTCCTTTCAGCCTCCAGAAAATCACTGCAGACGCCTGGTTCCTGGGTAAGAGTAAAGAACTGCCCCACATTTTCCAGTGAGCATGTAGCATATGAATGTGTGTCCTGATAGACAATGTTCCCACTGAATCTCAGAAAACTACTGAAATTACAAATGTACTCAGATCAAAACAAAGAAATGTGCTGGGGCTGTAGCTTAGTGACAGCTTGCAGTTGCTGGATTCAAACCAGTGCCCCCTCTAAAAAAAAAAAGAAAAGTGAAAAAAAAGAAAGGAAATGTGGACAGTAGCCTTCCTTCTCCTTCGCAGTAGAGACTACGACCCTAGGCCTATGTGAGGTTTACTCACGATGGTGCTACCTTGATCAACTGAATGCACTGGCATTTCCCTCTTCTGCAAAAAGATATGACTAATGTCTGCCAAAATCTAAATGTAGGAAAATAAAATCAAGACCTTTGAAGGATTGGAAAACTCCAGGATTTTGAGCTTACTACTACCAAATATTTTCATTCTACTTTAAAGAAATCAATATTAGAAGTTAAGATAATGCTTTTAGAATACAATCTACAGAAGGAAAATCAGAAAACACCTATTCTAAGAAAATTGATAAAAAGATAAATAAAAGTCTAAATAAAAAGATACATGTATGGATTAATGGTAAAGCCTTAATACAAATATTGAATGTGCATGTTTTGTCTTGGTTTAGCTTGGGTTTTGGCTTTTTGAAAGAGTCTCAGCACTGAGGGGTCAAGCCTCAGTGCTGGGGAATGGCTGAATGATATGCATGCATAGTAGTAGGACATGACTTTTTATATAGTTGAGTGTTACATATACATTTCCTGGGAATGCTAAATTTCCAATCAGAATGTCTACCAAAATTACTCTTTTTAATTGAAAGTTTGTCTTGCTTCTTCAAGTATAAAAAGCAATTAAAAGCCCTAGGAGTCAAGTGTACTGCAAGAGGCAGTGGCAGAAACAGGTCAAACTATGCATTCAGCCCCTTTCTTTTAGTACCAAAATGTTTATTAATTTCTTTTATAAACTTTAACTTTAAAATTTTCCACATAAAAATCAAATGCCAAAATTAATCAGAGCCAAAGTCTATATAACTTGATGAAAATGTTTATAGTTAGTATTGCCATTTTGAAATGGAAGTTGTGAAGTTTCACATTAAATTTACGCTTTCAGTAATCAAATATATTTTACGCACTTATCCACCACAAAAAACAAAACTAAAGATCCATGACAGAATTAGAACAAGAAAAGCAATTGGCCTTATAACCTCACTCATGTCTTATAACCTCAACTCAAGTCTAACACCTGCACCCAGTCCTACCTCATCCTTCCATTTTAGCCTTTTCTTGTTTCTCTCTTCATCATGTTTACTGTACCTGCATATACACTAGTTTACAATCTCCACAGATACAATTGTTAAGACTCCACTTTTGAGAGAGTACAGTTTATTCCTTTCTGAGATCGTGGGCCTTGATTCCATACATTCCAAGTCTGTCCATATTCCCGAAAATGTTTTTACATTTTTTTCTTTAGCGCTGATAGTACCGTCTTTTATAGACCTATTTTTCATTATGCACTCATCCACTGATGGACAACTTGGTCGATTCCAATTCTCTGCTATAGTGAATGGACATGGAGTACAAATAATCTCTGTGGCAGAGACGGGACCATTGCTTTTAAAGGGGTAAAGGAGATCTCTTAAAGCTAAAGCTCACAACCCTTTTACTTTTATTTTGGTCTTACTGTCAAGACCCAAACCTGCCTCTGCCCCAGGAGTGATTGAAGACACCATCATGACCAACAGCATTTTTTTTTTAACTGAAGAGGCTTAAAAGCAATTTAACACTGTCAGCGCCAATTTATCCACTTGACAAACACTTTAAATTATTACTTTTTCTTCTAGACTTTAGAGATAGCTTAAGTTAAATCAAACTCTCTGGCATGGCACCTAAAGTTTCCCCCTAAGTTTCTATTGTATAGGAAACATTAGTTTCCTATTCTTAAAACCAATTTTCCCCAGCCACTTACATATACATTGTATCTTTTCATCAGAACAGCCCAGACTGTGTTCCTGAAGTAGCAATGATATGGGATGATCCTTATACATAGCGGTCACTGTGACTTCTGGACAGTTATTTCTGGTCTCTTGGATACTCTGGATATGCCTTCAAAAGACTTTAAAACCACATACCTAAGAGGTTACTCTCAAACCCCTGAACATTCTGTAAAGCACTCCTCGCCCACCCCCACCTCCTCCTTTCCTTATTACACATGAGGTCAATTCCTAAATCGCACTCTCCTGGAACCACTGAGTTTATCATTTTTTTTTTTTTTTTTACGAAGTATTGAAAATCTTTTTTAATTAAAATTTGCCATAAAAAGCTAGAAGCAAAAATAAAAAACGTATTCGAGGGCTAGAGGTGGCAAAGTATTTATGGCATTCCCAAAACTTTTTTCCCCCTCCCTTTAAAAAAAAATTTTCCCCCAAATTAAAGGAAAATTTTTAGTTTTTCCAAAAATTTAAATGGGCTTTGAAAAAGAAAAAATAAACTTTTCTTGTTCGTTTAGGTTTTTTTAAAAAAAAAAAAAAAAAAAAAAAAGGGCCCAAAAAAAAAATAAAAAAAACCCCCAACTTTTTCAACAAAAATCAAGAAAGGGTTTTTACTGGGGGGTTTTTTTTTGTTTTAACTTGGGAATTTTTATTTTTGGGGGGCTCTTTTGTAAAAATACCAAAATTTTAAATTAAAGAATGCAGAGGGAAAAAAGGGTTTTTCTTTTTATAAAAACCACATAATTCCCATATTTTGTGGTAAAGGGGGGAAAACCTCATTTTAAAAACCCGGGAAAATTTAAAAGGCCCGGAAAACCCAGGGGCCCAAAATTTTGGCCAAACCCAAAAAGCCTTTCCCCAAAGGAAAGCCACTGTTCCCTTGCTGCTGGTGAAGGGGGGGAAAAAAAAAATGAACCCCAACAAACACCCAAATTAAATGCTCCAAAATAAAATTTAAAATTTCCCTTTTTGGGGGGCCCTCTTTACCAGGGGGGAAAGGTGAATTTTTAAAAAAACTCCAAAACTTTAAAAATGCTCGTCCGCAGTTTTGAGCATGTTATTAAAAAATTTTTAAGAAATCCATGTTAGGAGAGGCCCCCCCCCTTTAGAACCCCTTTCCGCCTCCCCCAAAAGGCCCAAAGAAAATAAAAAAGCGCCCCCTTTTTAAAAATAACCGGGGGAGGCACCCCGGAAAAAAAAAGGGGGGCGCAGCCCCCCATCCTCGGGTTTGGGGGGGCCGGACTTGCTTCCTTAGGGGCCCAACGCGCCAGTTTTGGGAAACCCCCAAATTTCCTTTTTTGGGGCCCCGAGGCGGGCAACCCCTGGGAGGGGGAAATTTTGCGGTTTCCCCCAAAAAAAAAAAAAAAAAAAATTAAAAAACCGGGTGGTGGGAGGGGGCCCCGGGTCGGGGAAAACTGGGCAAACCGCCCCACATGGGGGACGGTTGGCCCCCCAAGGGCCCAGGCCCCGAGGCGAGGCGTCCCCCGGTCCCCCTCTTCGGCCTTTTTAAACCCCCCGCCCCGGGGCCTGAGCCCAGCTAAAAATAGGTCCTCGGTCCCCCCCGGGGCCCCCGGGGGCCGCCCCCCCCCCCAAGGAAACCCCCCGGGGCTCGGGCCATCGCGGACCGGGGTGGACCCGGGGGGCGGGGGAAATCCCCCGGCCGGAACCCTGGAGCCCGGAAAAGGGGACCCCGGGGGCGGGCCCCTTGGGGGGGCGCTGTACACTGCGCCCCCCCCGGCCGGGCCCCACCCCGCGGCGCCCCCCCGCCCCGCCCCAAAAACCAAAAGGGAACCCCGGCCTTGCCCCCCAAAACCCTGCGCACCCCCGGGAAAAACCCGGGCCCGGGGCGCCCCCGCGCGAGAGCTTTTACCTCCGGGGCGTGCGTCCCGGCCCCCCCCGAAAAGCTCGTGCTTGCGCCGCCCCCCCGGAAAAAGGGGGGCTTCGGGGGGGGGCGGTCCGACGCCCGGGCCCCCTCGCGGCCAAAGGCCCCGGGGCCGGGCCCCTTAAAAAGGGCAGGTCCACGCAGGGCGGCCTGAATCCCACGCTTCCCCGAGGGGAGGGAAAAACCCCCACCGGAAGTCCCTGCGGAATTCCTTCATCCACTAACCCATCTGCCCCCCAACCGCCTTGGCTCACTGACCCTCGCCAAAAGGACCACTTGGCCCCCGACCCAGGGACCCCCACACACACACGGGTGGAATTTTTCCTACGAATTTTCCCCCAAAGGGAAAAACTTCCCCTCTCCATTCTCTTTGGGGCAATCACTAAAAACGGAAGAGGAATTTAATTTTAACTGGGGAAAAAATTTGTGCAAAATTGTGAGGCTTTCAGTCTTCTGGTGCTCCATTTCCCTTAACCAAAAAAAAACTAGAACTGCAGCGCCCAAAAGGGAAAATTACCAAACCCCCCGTTCTTTTTTCTTTGCTGGAGGGAATTTTTTTCCCCATTTTTCTTTTTAGTGGGTTTTTTTTTTTTTATTACTCTCTCAAACAAGCAAAAATCTTAACTCCCTCAAAAAATTACCAAAAAAAAATTTTGGCACCTTTGGATTTAAGGTAGAATAAGAAAAAAAACTTCCTTTCCCGGGGCAATCCTTTAAAGGGTTTGACACGGGGGAAGTTCCCCAAATTAAAGAAAAAATCCCCCCTTATGGGGAGTTTTAAAACGTGAAATTGCGGTTCGTAGATTTTGCCCCCCAAGCCTTCCGAGCAAAATGAAAACAAGGGTTTGCAGGGGCCTGATGAGATTTTGGGTTTTTCCCCCGTTTCCAAAAAAACTTTTTTACAGCGGGGGAAATTTTTAAAATTTTAACCCGGACCCGCTCTTTTTCCCCTTTTAGAAATATTACTCACACTCACCACTCCAAGCCAAAAAAACCTATTTCTGGGGAATCTGTCCCTGAGCTTTTGGTCCCCAAAAATTTTTCTTTTTGGGAATGAGGCCATTAGTGGGTTTTTCAAAGTGGAAAAGTACTTTTTTGTAAATTGGGGGAATTTAAATTTTTTAAAGCTTAAAACAAAAATTTTAATTTTTATCCCCCCCCCCCCCAAAAAAGTTTCCAGTTAGAATTATTTTTTCCACGACTTTTGGAAAAGGAAAAACCATAAAATTTACTTCACCAAAGATCTTGGTTCCTTTTTAGAAAAACAAAGGGTTTTTAAAAAAAAGTTTTTCCCAAATTTTACATTAGGTCGATACAGAATATAAAGACCAGCCACTTTATTCTTGGGGGAACTTTTTACTTTTTTAAAGGGGAAAAACTGGTCTTAAAATTCCCCTTTTTTAAAAACTCAATTTCTCACATCCAAAACAAAAAGGTTTTTGTTTTTTACACATGGCAAGCTTATTTGGGATTTAAGACCAACCCTCTAATTTTAAACACAGTAAAATGTAAAATAATTAACTATGTTAACAAATATAATTGCCCTTTTAATTTTAATTAAAAATTTCTGTTGTTACTACCCCCATATCGATTTGCGAAAAAACCCAAACTAACTTGCTAAAAGGGATTAGCAATCAGCATCTAGTTATCTCTTAAAAAAAACGAAATTAAACCTTATTGAAAAACCCTAAGGTATAATTTTTGCTACCTAAAGACTAATTTTCCCCCCCCCCCCCCCAATTTTTTTAAAAAACAGGGGGTTTTCTCTTTTTGCATGTAGAATTTTTTTCTTAAGTTCGGGGGAAAATTTAAAACATCAAATTTTTATTTGAGGAAAAGGGAACCTGCCCATTCAAATTTTTACAATGTGCCTTCCCAGAATTGGGAGTTTATAAAAACAATAAAAAAATGATAAGAGTTGTATCTGATCAGGCGCCAGGGGGGGCAGGATCAGGAAGGGGTTTTTAAACATTCCCGAACTGGGAAGGGGGGATGCAGGCCCCCCTTTTCGAATAAAGGGCAAGAGGGTTCTCAGAAATTAGTGCAGATCTACAATAACCCTCTTAAAAAAAGGACTGGAGGGGTAGAGGGGGGTTTTTGGGATCCCTGTTTTGGGAATTTTTTTCCCCAAAATTTTGGGAAAGCAAAGGGGGTTTATACAAAAGGGGCCCCGTCTTTTTCCAAAACCCAGGTTTCTTTTAATCTCTATTTCTTAGTTTGGGAGGGCTCTTGGAAAATTACCCCAATTAACTCCAAAATTTTGGGGGGCCCCCAAGTTCCACCCCCCCGTCTCTTGGGGGCTCTGTAGGCAGCCTTTTTTGGGTTTCACCTGGGACGGGTTAAACTTTTAATACACCAAAAAGGCAGCAGGCTTCCGCTGGCCCTCAGCTAAACGGGGGAAAAAATTTTCCTTTTTAAGGGCTCGTGCCCCTCCGAGCGGGGGTTTAACAAGAGGGAAAATTTGGGCTTAACCTATCCTGAGAAACACATCCCCAGCCCCCCTTGGGCTTTTTTAAAGGGGCATTTCTGCTGTTGGGGCCCCCCCTTCCGGCCACCCCGGCCCCCAATTCCCCCCCCCTTTTGGCCCCCTCCTTCCCCCCCCAAGTCAAGGTCCCCTTTTGGAAAAACTGACTGAAAGGTTCGACCTTCGTTCTTTTTTTGCCGGGGGCCCAAGGGGGAGCGACAGGTTAATTTTTTCCCTTTTAAAAATCCCACCCCCCGGCGGGGTGGGCACGCCTTTTTAACCCCACTTTTTAAAAGGAGAGGAGGGGATTTGGGGGTTTGAGGCCACCGGGAAAAAGGGAGTTCCGGGCAGCCGGGTAACAAAAAACCTTTTTTCGAAAAAAAAAAAAAAAAAAAAAAAAAAAAAAAAAAAAAAAAACCCCTCCTGGGGGTTGGGGGCAAAGCCCTTAAACCAGGGACAGAACAGGATTTGGTTTAGGCGCCGGTTAGATAAATTTTCCGGACAGCCAAGAAAAAAAAACCTTTTAAAAAAAAAAAAAAAAAAAAAAAAAAAAAAAAGGGAAGAAAATTTCCCTTTCCGGCCTTGGTGGACCCCACCCGACCCGCTTTGGTTCCAGGTTTGTACCTTTTGGCTTTATAGTTTGGGGGGGCCCCAAATAAAAAAAAAAAAATAAAAAAAAACTTATCCGTTGTAATTTTGGGGAACTAAAAAGTTTTTCAATACAAGCCGTGAAAGGGCTCCCCCCCACCCCGGCAACCTAAGGGGCCTTTTCCCACATCTTCCACAGTCATCATTTCCCCACCAGGGCCATCATCTCTTACCCCTCCCTCAGTCTCCCAAAATCCTCAGTCTCTCCAAAATCCCCGTCTCTCCCTCATCATCTTCCCCAGCCTCAGTTTTCCTCGGTCCATCAGCCCCCATCAAGTCCATCAGCTAATCGGGCCCCCTTTGGCCCCCCGTCCGTTTTGCCCCCAAAAACACACACTAGCCCCCGCTCTAAAATTCCCCTCTCTAAGCCTCGGCCCAGTTTTGAAATACCCACGAGGTTAGTTTTTTCCCCCATGAAATAGTCATTTTAAGCCAGTTTTGTTATATAAAGGGGTTATCTAAACGCCCTGGTGATCACTTCCCAAAAAGGGTTTAGGCCAGGGCTATAGGTGGGTGGAGAGAAAAAGAGAAAAAGAAAAAGAAATACATGATAAGAAGAGGGGGAAGAAGGGGAGGAGAAGGAAAGTTCGGGTCGGGGAAGGTTTGCCAGGTAGGGGGTAAGGAAACCTGGGGTCATGGTTTTTTTGTGAATTGCCTCAGTCCTTTTTGGGTCGAAACTAAACACCCCTAACAGTGTTTTCCTGCCCTTTTATGGGGCCTAAGGCAATTTGCTTCTTTTAACCCCCCGCAGGGTTTCACCTCCCGCAAAAGACATAATTCAACCACAAAAACATCTTAAAGTTTTTTGTAAAAACTCTCCTCGTCAGTACACCACTGATTTTGTGTCTTAAAAAATCCTTTGCTTTGACTTCAGTCAGTGACTTTTTTTGAAACAAGACAGCTAGCTTCGAGATGGGAACCCCTTCCCGCAAAAGACTATGCCAGCTGAGGGAAATTTCCCCAAATTTGCAACATGTTGGGGGGAAATGCTGTTAAAAACCCCTTTTTGGTTTAGAGGGAAGATTGGTTCTCACTGAAATTTTGCTCTACAAGGACAAGAAAGCTCCAAAGAGTGCCAATTGCAGATAAAGCGTGCAAGAGCACAGACCCCTGAAGTCAACTATAGGAGCAAGAGCGAAAAAGAAACACACACGCACGCACGCATGCCTCGCACGATCAACTCCTTCTGAATTTGCAGAATTTCATGACGTCTCCCTGTCCTGTTTGAAAGTTGGGGCATCTGGTCCGGAGCATCTACCCCTGTAATGGCACAGAAAAACTTAACGACCTCCACCTGTCTTTTTGTTTTCTAAACCATCAAACAACACAAAGAGAGGTGTGCTCTTCTGACTTGGGATCATAGATCTCTGTTAGCAACATCTAACCCCTGATCATGTTCTCTCATACCTGGGTTATGAGACATCACCCACCCATATGTTGATTGTGCCTGAGACTTTATTGGTTTTTTTCATGGAATCATATGCTAGGGAATCCCTCAATCCTAGAAAAAAATGGGACAGTTGATTATTCAACTCATTTTCCCCAACATTGAAAACTAGTAAATGCATTTGCTTTAAAATGCGATCTTGTTTTTATGTCAGGTGAATCCATCCCTACATTTCAAAGTACATCCCTGATGACACTCAAACCTCTTTTGTACCCCAGGGAGAAAATGTTTGAAGATAAAATAGGGTTTGCCCCTTCACTCTTTCATTCTGTCTTTCTGTTCACAGCAATCGTCACGGGCTGCTTGAATGTGGTTAGTGACAGCAATGCTTCCTTGTAAAGCAACTTTGATAGGAAAGTGCTGAAGGCTACACACTTCAGCTCATTTCACTTCTTTTTTTTTTTTTTTTTTGGTTTTTCGAGACAGGGTTTCTCTGTATAGCCCTGGCTGTCCTGGAACTCACTCTGTAGACCAGGCTGGCCTCGAACTCCAGAAATCCGCCTGCCTCTGCCTCCCAAGTGCTGGGGATTAAAGGCGTCGCCACCAATGCCCGGCTTCATTTCATTTTTATTATATATATATATATAATAATATTTTATATTTATTTATTATATCATCTTTCTCCTCTATTTCTGTTTCTATATATATTCTCTTCTCTCTCTCTCTCTCTCTCTCTCTCTCTCTCTCTTCTCTCTTCTTCTCTCTTCGTCTCGTTTGCTCGTCATGTGTGTGTGTGTGTTTGTGTGTGTGTTGTGTCCAGAGAAAGACTTCAGGATGCTTCGTCACTAATGTCTGCACCTTATTTTTGAGACCGGGTCTTCTATTGAACCTGGAGCTTACTTTTTGGCTAGACTGGCTACCCAAGAAACCCAGAATCCACCCCAAAACTAGGGTCAGAGATTTGGAATACCAAAACCCAGATGTTATGTGAGTACTAGATCCAAACTCAGTTTTTCATGCTTGTGTTATACATTTTCAACAGAGTTTGAGTGGGAAAGGGGTTTCTGGCCTCAAATCATGTAACTCCAATTCAGGAGGGTAAGGGAGACAAAACCGCCTTTGGGGTGGCACCAGGGCAATCTGGTGTTTTAGTTGGGGGACATTGAAAAAAACCCTAAATGTAAACAAAATATCTATCCCTTAAAATTAATAAGCTATGGAAATCTAGGGAATGGACAGATTGCCCATCCTGTACAGTCTGTATCAGCAAAACTATATAAAAATGCTGGCTGTTAGCTGGGCATGGCGGCTTCTGTTCTCCCACTCTGGAATACCCATACAGATGTTGCACTGCCTTCTGTTCTCCCACTCTGGAATACCCCATACAGATGTGCACTGGCCTTCTGTTCTCCCATCTGGAATACCATGTACAGATGTGCACTTCGACTTCGTACATTCTCCCACTCTGGAATACCATGTACAAGATGTGCACTGTTTCTTATCTTCCATTACAATAGTTATTTTCCCTGCTAGTTTTGCTTCCCTTACACAATCCCCACTGTTTAAATTTTATGCATCTGTTCTTCAGAAAGTAATAGTAGATAAATTAGACAAAGATAACATACTGCCCATCCTGCATCCCATAAGCATAAAAACATTAAATACTTAAAATGAAGCATAAAACTATGCCATTAGGGAAGAAACAAAGAAAGTATGTTCAAAAAAATTTTTTTTTTCCTAAACAGGATTTCTCTGTGTAGCCCTGGCTGTCCTAGAAGTCACTCTTCAGATCAGGCTGGCTTCAAACTCAGAAATCCACCCGCCTCTGCCTCCCAAGCCCTAGGATTAAAGGTGTACACCACCATCACATGTATGTTCAAAATCTACAGTGACAGATGTTTAGCCAGTAAGGCAAATAATTAAGTACAACATAAAATATTAAAGTCACGGGCAGCGGGCGGTGGTGGCGCACGCCTTTAATCCTGCAACTTGGAGGCAGAGGCAGGCGGATCTCTGAGTTCGAGCCAGCCTGTCTAACAGAGTGAGTTCCAGGAAAGCCCGGCTACACAGAGAAACCCTGTCTCGAAAAAAAAACAAAAACAAAAACAAAAAAAAAAAGTGCATTTGTATGCTTTAGCCGGCGTGTTGCGCACGCCTTTAATCCTAGCACTGGGTAGGCAGAGGCAGGCGGATTTCTGTGTTCGAGGCCAGCCTGGTCTACAGAGTGAGTTCCAGCACCCGAGCTACACAGAGAAACCCTGCTCGAAAAACCAAAAAAAAAAAAAAAAAAAAAAAAAGAATAAAACCAAAAAAAACAACAACAAAAAAAAAATTTAAAAAGTCATACTTCACTAAAGTTAAGAATTTCTTCTTTTTCCTCAGCAGTGGAGACAAAGACTGTCTAACCTGAACAGGAAAGGTAACTCTGGTTCTAGGGATAGATAATGTGAATTAGTATACAAAATTCCCATCAATCCATAAAAACTATGCAGTATGACCATGGATTGGATTCAACAGACTTATAGGACACAAGTGTCAATACACAAAAATCACTGTTTCTGACACTAGCTATATACAACCCAAAACAAAGAGAATTTATTGTAATAAGAATAAAATATTTAGAAATAAATTTAAGAGACTTTGCACTGAATACTATAAAACACTACTTTAAAAAAATAACTTTTGTTTTTATTTTTGTTTTTGAGGTAGGGTCTCACTATTTGGAACAGGCTCTAGTTTTTAAACTCACAGAGATTTGTGTCTGAGAATTAAACTTGTATACCACTACTTGGACCCTAGAAGAAATCTTTTACTCATCTCTGCATCCTACTTGATTCTGAAACACTGACTAGGGGCAGTCAGGGAATAAAGGACAGACTACAGACACAATTCTGGAAAGCTGGGATCAGGCAATGCATTGTATCAACCTGTAAGTTACCTCACAGTGATGGGGGACTGAGAGGGGCTAGTCTCAGCAGGAGGTCCCTGCAGGCCAGCAGTCTCCAGCTGTGATCACTCCGGAGGAGGAAGCTGCCATTACTAGTTTTTTATTCTCTGATGAGTGGGTCTTAGACATCCTCTGAGCCTCACCTGGGGAAGGATTTGAGAAAGGTTTGCCACTCCTACAGGGCTGAGACCTGGTCCTTCTGTGTCTCAGCCTGTGTCAAATAATACACACTCACTCAGTACTCTGCTCCCTCAGTGCTCCCCAACTCTGTACAGTTTAGGCTGTGATGTAGCTCAGCAATGCATACCTGCCTCACACGCACAAGATCAACAGTTGAGCCGTGGGATAGTACTGAAAGTCCATCTCTAGTTTAAACACATGTCAATGGGGAGAGATGAGCCTCTTCAGTAAAAAATGCTGGAATAACTAATTAGATACCCATATACACGAAAAATAGATTCTGACCTTTACCTATATTGCTGTCATTTGTATCTGTACATACACTACTATTACAAAATGTCTGAGCGGAGGTTAATTCACAATGAAAAGAAACGCCACATAGTTCTGTTGACTTGAAGTCCAGGATCAAGGTTCCAGAGGTCAGGTTAGTTAGGGTTTCCATTGCTGTAAAGGCACCATGCCCACATAACTCTTAAAAGGAAGACATTTCACTGGGGCTGGCTTACAGTTTAGTCCACTGTCATTATGGCAGGAAGTACGGTGGCATGCAGGCAGACATGGGACTGAAGAAGTAATTGAGAGTTCTACACCAGTCTGCAGGCAGCAGGAAGAGAGAGCTACTAGACCTGACTCGGGCTTCTGAACCCTCAAAGTTTACCACAACAACGAAACACTTTCTTCATCAAGGCCACGCCTCCTAACAGTGCCACTCTCTATGGCCATTTTCTTCTTTTTTTTTTGGTTTTTCGAGACAGGGTTTCTCTGTGTAATCCTGGCTGTCCTGGAACTCACTCTGTAGACCAGGCTGGCCTCGAACTCCGAAATCCGCCTGCCTCTGCCTCCCAAGTGCTGGGGTTAAAGGCATGCGCCACCACCGCCTGCCGGGCCTCTATGGCCATTTTCATTCAAACCATCATAGGCATCCACTGAGGGCTTCCAAGAGAGCATCTTGTTACATTTTCCCAGAGGGAGCAAATGTTGTGTCCTTGTTTGGTAGAAGGCAGTGGGTAGTGGACCAAATGCCACTCTTCTCTCTTCTTCTTCTTCTTCTTCTTCTTCTTCTTCTTCTTCTTTTCTTCTTTTTTTTTAGGTTTTTTGAGACAAGGTTTTCTCTGTATAGCCTTGGCTGTCCTGGAACTCACTCTGTAGACCAGGCTGGCCTAGAACTCAGAAATCCACCTGCCTCTGCCTCCCAAGTGCTAGGATTAAAGGCGTGCGCCACCACTGCCTGGCCTAAATGCCGCTCTTCTTCTGCAATGGTCTGACCTCTTTGCACAAGGGAATAACATAATAGATACAGTCACCTACCAAAAGCTCCACCTGCACTGAGGATTTATTTTTAATATGAATTATAGAGAAAACACAAACATTCAAATCAGAGCAAACCCCCACCCAAGAGTTAATTAACAAAGACCTAATATAACAGATCAAGCTGCCGGGCAGTGTGGCACATGTATTTAATCCCCAGCACTTGGAGCAGAGGCAGCACTTGGATTCTTTTTTTTTTTTTTTTTTTTGATTTTCGAGACAGGGTTTCTCTGTGTAGCCCGGCTGTCCTGGAACTCGCTCTGTAGACCAGGCTGGCCTCGAACTCAGAAATCCGCCTGTCTCTGCCTCCCAAGTGCTGGATTAAAGGCGAGCGCCACCACCGCCCGGCTGGCAGGTGGATTTCTGAGTTCTAGGCCAGCCTGGTCTGTAGAGTGAGTTCCAGGACAGCCAGAGCTACACAGAGAAACCCTGTCTCGCAGGGGGTGGGGAGGTGACAGGTCAAACTTGTTGTAGGAAATATTTAATCCCAATTCAGGGTTTCTACCCCACCTTTGGCCATTTAGTTCCCAGATAAAAGTCACACACAACCTTTATATTTATAAATAAGCCTAATCAACACAAGAGCTGGGCAGATACTATTCTCTTTGCTATTATGTCTATTTCCCAGTCAATAATCCCATTATATAATCTGCCATGTTTTGTCTGATCTGCTCTTAACTCCAATTAGTCAGCCTACATGGCCATTATATTAAGATTCTTACCTCATGGTAGCTTTCTCCTCTCTCTGCCTCCTTTTCCTTTTTCCCTCATGGTTTTCTTCCTACCCCAAGTCCAGGAACCCTAAACTTTACCTATGTCTCTTCTACCCAGCTATTAGCTGTCAGCATCTTATTCACCAATCAGAAATAACTTGGGGGCAAGATCACATAGCCTAACCTGGGTCTACATGCAGTCTCTGGGAGCAATGAGTATCTAGCATAGCAAAAAACCAAACCTCAACACAAGCTTTCCAGTTCTTAGAAAAAAAAACATATGGACCAATCTCTATAATCTAATATTTGGCAGTGATTCCTTAAATATGAGACCAAAGTCTCATATTTAAAACAAAAGAAGCAACAAAAGAAGAATTAAACTGAACATGGCAGCTCCTGTCTGTAATCCTAGCCCCTAGGAAGCCACGGCAAGGAATCAAGGATTCAGGGCCAGTAAGGTGGCTCAGTGAGTAAAAGTTCAATGGCCTCAGTTCAACAGCCCACATTGGAAGGAGAGACTAGAATTCCCAAACATTGTCCTCTGACCTCCACACACAGACCATGACACGTGAGAATCTACTTTGAGCTCTCTCTGCCTCATCTCTGTCCCTTTGTCTGTCTTTCTCTCCCCCGCATTGTTGTTATCTTAAATCGTGTAGCAGCTTGGAACAGAAGACGCCAGGCCAGAGGGTTCCAGGAAGGGAGTTTATTTAGGGCAGAGGGGAGAGAGAGAGAGGTGGTGGGCCATGACCACGTGGAGAGGGGGAAGGGAAAGGGAAAAAGGGAAGGGGAGAGGGTCAGATACAACCTGCAGGCAAGCGGGGCAAGGGGCAAGAGAAAAGAGGAGGGCCAGACAGCCCTTTTTTATAATAGACAGAATGCTAACACCCATCTCTCTGTCTCTGTCTCTCTCTCTCACATACACAATAATATATTTATTTATCTATACATTAGCATTTTGCCTACATATGTGTTCGTGTGAAGGTGTCAGCCTCCCTGTAACAGGAGTTAAGACAGTTGTGAGCTGCCATGTGGGTTCTCTGGAAGAGGAGCTGGTGCTCTTGGCTCTTAGTCCAACTGAGCATCACATCATGATTTCTAGCCAGCTCACAAATAACAGTAAATTTAAAAAAACTGTTTAAAATCATGCTTGGCTACACAGTGAGTTCAAGATTGGCCTGAGCTACAGAAGATGCTGTCTGGAGAAAAAGGAAAGAGATGGGGAAGTAAGGAAAGGAAGGAAGGGAGAGAGGGAGGGAGGAAAGGAGGGAAGGAAAGAAGAAAGGAAGGAAGGAAGGAAGGAAGGAAGGAAGGAAGGAAGGAAGGAAGGAAGGAAGGAAGGAATAGTTAAGTTAATGACTCAAGCAAAACAAAGCTACACTTCCTAATACTGACCCTCCCTATGGGTCTATGCAGGTCATTTTCATTCAAACCATCCCAGGTGGTTAACTGATTAAGTCAGTTTATTAAAGTAACTGACTTAGGCATCTGCAATAGTAACTTGAACCTCCACTCCTGGCTCAAGTACTGACAGATGCAATCTGCTTCATGGTCTCAGGACTGGTTCAGTCTGGATTTCAGAGATCACATAGTGGTGATTCACAGAATTCGAATTACCCTTACCAGAAGCAACGGGAAGTCCCTGGAGGAGTGTGCTGACTTGATCAGAGGCAAAGGAAAAGAATATAAAAGTGAAAGGACCAGTTGACAGCCCTACCAAAACACTGAGAATTACAAGGAAAGCACCCTATGGTGTTTCCAGATGAGAGCCCACCAGTAACTGAATGACGAATGACTAACCA
>JAJTUV010004347.1:0-36483 GCA_021653895.1 Mastomys natalensis
TAATTTTTTAATGGTTTTTTCCGTTTAAAGCTTGGGGATACCCAAAAAAAAACTTCAAACAGTTTTTTTTTTTATGTTTTATTAAATAACCCAAACCTTAAAAAGGGTTTTTTATGAATTTTTAAAATTTAAAAAAAAAAAGAAAATTTTAAAAAATTTCACTTAAAGGGTGGATTTTTACCCCCCCTTTTAAAAAAAAAATTTTTTTTTTAAAAAAAAACCCTTTTTCTGGGCCCGGAAAATTCAGACAGCTCGGGTAGATAATTTTTTTTAAAAAAACTTGGGGGCAAAACCCTTTTGGGGTTTTTGGAATTTACACTGAAGGATTTTTCCCAAAGAATAAAGCCCCCGGCTTTCCCGATTGAGAAAATATAAAAGAAAAAAAGTTTCTTTAGGGTGCTTAAAGAATGGGCCATTTTTGTTTTAAAATATATTAATTCCCCCAAATAATAGGGGGAGGCCCCCTTTTTCCCCAAAGGGTTTTTGAACTAAACATTTTTGGGCTCCCTTGGAATGTTAGGGGGCCCCCAAAAGGTGATTTACGAATTCTTTTCTTTTTCTTTAGGTTTTTTTGGGAAAAAAAAATTAAAAAAAACAAAAATTTTTTTAAAACCCCCAAAGAAAGAGGGGTGAGAATTTTTTTGCTAAATTCTCGCAGGAAGATTGTGGGGTGAAAATTTATTATTAAATTTTCCCCCTTTGTGGACGAAATTTGGGGGGGTGGGTTGGGGGGGGAAAAAACAAGAAATATAAGTTTTTTTGGGGGGAATTTAAATTGGCCCGGGAAATGCTTTGGAAATTTGGGGTTTACTTTAAATTTTTGGTCAAAGTCTTTTGGGGAAATATTTTTTTTTTTGGGGGGTTTTTTTGGGTTTTTGCTGAATTTTTAAAAACCCTAATTTAATGGGAAAAAAGTTCTTTTAAAAAACGACACTTTCTTGAAAATTGGGAGGCTTTTCATTAATAAACCCGGGGTAATAATATCCAAGCTATTCAAAAAACAAAACCCCCAACGTTTTGGGTTTTTTTTTTAAGCAGTTACGTAATTGGCTTAAGCCAAAAAACGAAGGGGTTTTTTATTTCTTTAAAAACCCTTTGGGTTGTGTGGGGGTTTTGTGTGTGTTGGTGTGTGTGTGTGTGTGTGGTTGTTTATGTACAGGCCCAAGCTATTAATCCGGAAACCAAGCTGGCCAGTGAGCCTCAGGGATGCTTCTGTTTACCCCCCCCCCAAAAGATTGGAATACGGGCTGAACCCCAGTTTCCCAACCCAGGGTTTAAAACCAAGTACTGAGATGAACAGGCTTATACTTACACACAAGCAATTTACCAAGTCCTCTTTTCCAGCCCAGGCTTACTTTTGAGACAAGGTCAAAATCATTTAATCGGGAGTTTTCCCAAATTTTGGCTAGAGGGGTTGGGACACAATCCCCCAGAGTTTGGGAAAAACCTCCACCCCCTTTCCCCTTTCCCAAATTCCCAAACCCAACCCTTTGGCTTACACTCTGCGGGCTTAAAGGGGGTTAAGACATGTGTTTCCCACACCGGCTTGTCACAGGGGTACTGGGCCAATTTTGAACCAGATTTCCCGGGTTTCACAGCCAAGCCCTTTACTACTGACCCATGCCTTAACCCAGAATTTGAGGGTTCCTGGAGATTGGGTTTTCTTTTAAACCAAAAAAGTATAAAAAAGATTTAAACCCCAAGGTACAATGTTTCCCGGTTTTTTGGGAAAATCCCCGGGGCCTTTTAAAGGAGGCTAAAAAGAAAGGGGAAAACCTGAGTTTGGGGAACAGCATGGGCTTGTTTCAAAAGAAAAAAAAGAAAAGAGCCCAAGTGTTGAAATGACCACTTTACATGAAAACTGACTGAGGCATTTTTGTTACGGGGCCGGTGGGCCTTTTCTTTGAGTGGGGGGACTCTGGTGAAGCTTATAAATTTTTTTCCCCCGAAAACTTCTGTCAAGGGGCCCCCAAATTCCATTGGAAAAATTTAGGCTGGCAAAAGATTAACAGTTTTAGTGCAGACACAAGGAACGGGTTCAGGGAGAAAGATGGCTTAAAAGATTTTTCCCATTTTAAAAGAGAAAAAAATTAAAAGGGGTTTAAAAAGACCCCGCTCTTTTTGTTATAAATAAAGTTTTGCTATTAGTTTTTGGTTGTACTAGACATCACTTTGGAGGAAGGGGGGCCTAAACTTAAAGTGATCTTCTGTCCCTTTTTTGTTGTTTTTAAAATTTTATTTTTAAAGGTGTGTTCCCCACCCCCCAGCCCCAAAATCCCCTTTTTAATCCCAAAATCCTTCCTGCAAGTTTTTTCAGTTTTTATTTTTTATTTATTTTTTAAAAAATTTATTTTTTTTATTTTTTTTTTTTTTGGGGGGGCTCGAGATGGGTTTTTCTCTGTGTCCCCTTGGTTTTTCCTGGAATTCATCTGTAGCCAGGCTGACCTTGAACTTGAATTCCCCCCTTTTTTCAACCCCCGGGTTAAATTTGGGGGCCCCCCCTCCCCCTCGATTTGTTCTTTAAAAATTTAAAAAAAAAAGATTTTGGGGGAGATGGTAGCGTTTTAAAACTTAGCAGAGACCAAAGTCTTTTTCCCAAACTAACCCTGAAAAACCCCCATCCGGAAGTAAGGGGCCCTTTCCCCCTTTTTAGGTATGGGGGGAGAGAAAATTTTTTAAAAAATTTCAAAACGTTTGAAAAAAAAAAATTTTTCTAAACTACCATATTTAAAATTTTTTTTTAAAAGGGGAAGGGGATGAAAAAATTTGGGTAATGGCATTTTTTCCCTTTGTTTTTTGCCATTAAAAAGGGGAAATAAAAGGAATCTTTTTTTAGTCCCTTTTTTTTCTAGCGCCCCCCGGAATTTTAGGTATACTTCCTGCCTCATTTTTTTGCATTTTAAACCATTTAAAGGAAAAACATTTTTTTTAGTTCAAGAATGGCATTTTATCTTTTCCCCCCGTGAGGGGTTACTTTTCAATAAAAATTGGAGACCTTAAAAATAATCTTTTTTTACTTCAACAGGAAAAAACCCATGTTTAAAGTGAGGTAAATTTTTGCTTCAAAAACAATAAATTGGGGGGCAGGGAGTTTTTTCCCCCCGCTGCGTTGTCATGGAAATCCAAATAACTTGCCTTTTAAACCTCTTTAAAAAAAATTTAACAAAAAAAAACCGGAAAAAACCAAATTATCATGGAATCTTCTAGAAGGTAACCAAATAGTCCTTTACTTAAAAATGCAATCTATAAAAAACCCAAGGCCAAATGTGTCTTCCAACCCAGTGATTTTTTTTTATCCATTTGGGTTTTGAAAGAATCTTTTAAAAAATAGATGCTTTTCTGATGAGAAGGGAAAAATTTGGGTGGGGGGGTGTGGAAGCAACATATGCAAACAAAAAAAATCCATTTTTAGAAAAGGGCCCCAAAGGGCCAGAGCCTTCCTTTAACAGCCAGCACTACAAAATATAAAATGAAATAAAAAAAAAATAAAAAAAAATAAAATAAAAGAATAGAAAAAAAAAAAAGAAAAAGAAAAAAGGAAAAGAAAAGAAAAGAAAAGAAAAGAAATCCAACTCACTATCATGAGAACACTTAGTTAACAAATGTTTTGCTTCCAATGTTTAGGCCATGTCCTTCCTTTATTTGTTTTTTTTTTTGGGGGGGGCAGGGTTGAGGGCAATTGTTGTTGTTTTAAACTTATTTATTTTGAGCAAAGAATCTCATGTTTTGTTTCTTTGAGTTTTTTTTTAAACTAGTCATGTATTTTGGGGCTAGTATTTAATGTGTCTCCAGTTGACCTCAAACTTACTACATAGTTAAGAATGATTCTAAGTTTCTGATGTGCTGGGATTACAGGCATCATTTGTGGATTTGAGGGTGCTAGGGAATGAACCCAGAACTTCATGCACTCCAGGCAATGACTCTATTAAACTGAGCTAATTCCCCAGAGCCATGGAGGCAGTTGTGAGACAGGGTTTCAGCCTGTAGTGGAAGCTGGCCTGAAACAATGTAGCCCAAGACTGGACTCGAACTCCTGGTGGTCTTTTTTCTTCACCAAATGAGGGCTGAGATTATAGATATTAGTACCATGTCTGACTAATCAAAGAAGGGTTTTAAATACAAGCAGAATTAACCCATAAGCTTTTGTAACCGAATTTCATTCAGTCAGACTGACACACTAGCATGTGATGATTATTAGCTCAGAATAAAGCATATAACCTAAATAAATATAATGCACTGGTGGTCAATGTATAAAACATTTAATCAATGATTTTATTTTGTGGATGTTTAAAAAGGAGAAACTCATCAAGAAAGAAACTTTCATAACTGATGAACTCTCTTGGTGTTAATTCACACGTCCATCATCTCTATGCGTAAGCTGCCCTACTCCTCTTATGAAGTTATTGTATCATGAATAGGTGTAACATAAATAAGGACAACTCTAAATTTTTTCTACATGTTTCGTTCATAGCAAATACCCAATTATGTAGCATGAGTGGTTTCCATCATCCTTTTCCAAATACACACAAGCCCAAATTCTTTCTTTGCCTGATTATTGGCTATAAGTGATAGAATATGTGTCTTGATGGTACTTTGGGGAACGGGTAGTTTAAGTTTCTTAAATCGTCTGAGAATACTCATAATAGAGTAGTTCTGATTCCCTAAGGCCTTTGGATTCCTGTCTGGATTGTTCTTTGCTGATACAGAGTAGTTTGTATCCTAATAATATTCCCTATCTTCACTATTTTCCTACCATTTTCATTCACTACCTATGAACTCTATTTGTTGCATTTACATATATGCCAAAATCATATTATTTGTTTATCTACATTGTTGTTTTATAACACATTTTTTGACTCTCAAGTAGGGCCTTGGGTTATCATACTGTGTTCCCAAACTTTATAATAGTTTTTGATTATAATAAGTGTACATCCTTACACCAAGATTGACATTATCATCAACATCATCATCATTTTGGTTTTTCAAGACCGGGATTCTCTGTTTAGTTGTAGCTGTCCTGAAACTTATTCTGTTGATCAGACTGCCCGCAAACTCACAGAGATCTGCTTGACTTTGCTTCCCAAGTGCTGGGATTAAAGGCATGTGCCACTACTGCCTGGCCCGTAATTTTTTTTAGACAGGACAGGAATTCAATTGTAGCCCTGGCTTTACTGGAATTGACTGTATAGACCACTTTGAACTCACTAACAAGAATCACCTTGATACCTCCTCCCAATCCTGGGACCAAAGGTGTGTGCCACCTTGCCCAGCTGTGCTCACATACTAGTGAGTGAACTGAATGGCTTGACTCTATTTTCAGCACAGACATATGAGTTGTAAGAACTGTGGCTTTTTAGACCTTGTGTGATTTGTGTCCCTGCTTTTGATCACTGATGAAGTTATGTTTCAAATTGTTAGTGACCTGCAGGATGTTCTTGGTGTTCTTACAACTATATGAGAGAATTAAAGTTCCTGTGGACTGGAGTAAAGTTAACAAACCTCTATACACAAAGCTGGGGGCCAACATGAAAAAGGTAGAGAATCTTGAACCTTCTTGATTTCTTTCCTTTGCTTTAAAACCTCTGACCCAGATAGGAGAGATGTCACAGTAGTTAAGGGTACTGGCTGTTCTTCCAGAAGTCCTGAGTTTAATTCCCAGCACCTTGCTGGTAGATCACAATTGTCTGTTACTCTAGTTCCAGGGGATCTGAAAACTTTACATACACATACATGCAGGAAAACACAAATGCAAATGAAATCAAAATAGAAATGATAGATAAATACATAGATGAAATCTTCTAGACCCTAAGTTGCTTCTGGAGGACAGGAGCTATATCTTGGCTTTGAGCAGATTCTAACCATTATACAATACCACACATAACACACACACACACAAACACACACGTTGGGGAGAGATCATGCAGATTGAACAAATGACAATATTTAACTGGTACTTTGCTTTTTTCCATTTATAGTTAGAAAACTGCAACCATACATTTGAATTAGGGAAGAATGCAACTAAATTCTCCTTGGTTGGCACTGAATGGTTTAGTTCATTTACTTCAGAGCTCATTGGACTTAAACTCAGAAATGAATTTGCTATGGGTGTATGTTGGATCTTCACTGGGAATACCTCCTTGTGAGTTAAATAGAATGGTAGCTGTTCCAGTCTATCACAGAAGTATGATGTGTAGACCTAAGCCTGATGCAATGTCACTGAGTACCATTAACAGATGATCTAATGTAGTTCACTGAATAAAATTGTCATAGGGTCTGCATCCCTAGCTCTGGAGTCTAGGATATACTTAGCATACATGGAGGTATCCTCAGAGACCCCAAATGATTAAGAAAATGTTTTCAGAAGCCCAAAATGTTGGCTCATACTTGAAATCTCAATAATGAGGAGACTTATGAGGGGAAGTTGCTAGTTTGAGGCCAGTTTGGGCTACAGAGTGAATTCTAGGACATCCTGAACTATAAAGTGAAACCCTCCCTCAAAGGAACAAACCCAAACATTAGCAGAAGAAATATGAAAATCTATATGTATCCATTTGGAAATGAAGGTCAGAGTCAGCAGAAGAGCTCAGTATTAATGTTCCTGTGCCCAGCTTGATGTCCTGAGTTCTGTTTCAGGAACCCAAGTAGTGAAGGAACAACACCATGTCCCAAAGATATTCCCTGATTTCCATGGGGTACCATGGCATACAGGTGTTCAAATATATATAAATAATTTCTAATTGTATAATTCTTTAAGAAATTCTTGAAGATTCTTTTACTTGATCTATTTTTAATACTACTTTGAGGATTTCATACAATGAGCTCTAATAATATCCAATCCCATTTCCAGACCCCCCCAACCCTGCTGGGTTCCCACAATTCTCCTTCCTACTTAAATAACTTTTGTTATAACCTACTGAGTCCCACTAAAGCCTCCCATATGTACAGTGTGAAATCTTACATGTAGAGCATGTCAAACTATTAGAAGCCACATTCCATGATAAAAACTGACTCTGTCACCCAGTTGTATCAATTGCCAACACTAGGAGTAAGACATCATAGGTTCATTCTCTATCCATGATGTAATGCTGTGTCTTCATCTTGTGTGGGTCTTGTTCAGGCAGTGACAGACACTGTGAATTCATGAGGGTAAACAGACCTGCCATGAACCTGGAGGCAGGAGCCAATGCAGAGGCCATGGGTGGCAGGGCAGGGGGTGCTGCTTACTAGCTTGCTCCTCATTGTGGTCTTATGGAGGCTCCCTCCTTTCAGATAACTTTATTTTGTATGTAAAGTTGACACAACTAACCAGCACATAGAGAGAGGGAGTTGCAGAGAGAGACAGAGAGAGAGAGAGAGACGAGAGACAAGAGACAGAGACAGAGACAGAGAGAGGACAGAGAATGATCTCAGGTATTGGGCTCAGGAACACCATCCACTTACTTTGAGTTCTGTCCACTCCCCAGTAATGAAGATAGAACTTTCCATAGGGACTTGGGCATAGTATCTTTGTCTAGGTTGGTTGACCCATGAGCCCCAGGAATCTGTTGGTTCACCTGCACAGCATTACAATTACAAATGCATACCTGGCATTTCTTTATATAGTGCTCCTGTTTGAACTCAGGTCTTCACGTTTGTGTTTGTAACACAAGCACGTTACAGACTGAACTATCTCCCCAAGTCCTCCTTCACACACACACACACACACACACACACACACACACACACACACACTTGCAAGCATGGCTCTTTCCCTGAAATTACTTTCATTGTGTATATATATATATATATATAATATATATATATATATATATATATACTAATTTTGTGTAAGTATATAATTCTATCATATATAGAAACCTTATGGGTGAGAGTGAGTAAGTCTAGCAGAGCTCATACCACTGCCTCAGATGGATATCAGAGTATAGGTTTCTGAAAACATTTTTTTACCATCCATCATGTACAATCAAATTCAGTTTGTCAGACACATGCATCAAGCTGGTTTACTCACTGAGCCATCTTGCTGACTACTTTCAATCTTTGGGATAAAAATGTACATGACATATATTTCTAATGTTTGCATTTTCTCTTCATAGATTACATTGTAACTTTCTTCTGCTAATTTCTTAGATATACACTTAATATTTTGGAGGATCTTGGAGAGGGTCAGAAAGCCAATGATGACATCATTGTAAACTGGGTCAACAGAACATTGAACAAAATTGGAAAGTCAACTTCTATTCAGTGTTTTAAGGTCAGAATTCAGATTAATATATGTTATATTTGCTAGATAATATCAGTCATTGTAAGGAAAACCTTGAGTTTCTTTCAAAGAGTTACTATAAAGGAGCTAGTGGCAAAATTTTCCTTTCCTTGGTCAGGCTAACATAAGGTAGCACATGATCATTTGTAAATAGTGGAATTCTAAGGCTTGTTTGTTCTCTATTTCATAATAGGACAAGACAATCAGCTCCAGTTTGGCCGTTGTGGATTTAATTGATGCCATCCAGCCAGTGTGCATTAACTATGACCTTGGGAAGAGTGGGAATCTAACAGAAGATGACAAGCACAATAATGCCAAGTAAGGGCAACCATTCAGGATCACTCGGGGTCATACAAAGAACACTGGTGTTCCAGCCAGACAGATCCACTCAAAGTCAAACTCCCCTCCCCCCTTGGTAGTGGTGACATCTTGGGAACCTCTCTTCTTTCTTAAGGGTTTAACTTTACTTTTTTTCTTAGTTAGGGTTTCCATTGTTGAGAAGAGACACCATAACCAAAGCAACTCTTATAAAGGATAACATTTCACTGGGGCTGGCTTAAAGGTTCATAGATTCAGTCCATTATCATCAAGGCAGAGCATGGCAGCATCCAGGCAGGCATGGTACAGGAGGCTGAGAGTTACATCTTGATCCAAAAGCAGTCAGGAGAAGACTGGCATCCTCTGTCCGCTGGGAGGAAATTTTCTTCTGCAGTGGGTGAAACCTGAGTGTAGGAGGAGACCTCCAAAGCCCACCCCCACAGTGACACACTTCCTCTAACGATGCCATACCTAACAGTTACCACTCCTTATGGACCACACTTATTTAAACCACAATTTTAATGGCTTTAAACACTGTTATCAGATAAAACAGAACCATCCTGAGCACCCAGCAAACCTAGGTTCTAGCTCTATGCCTGCCTACCCTTAACTCTATTTCATTTCTCTACACTTTATTGTCAATTATATAGCCCCATCACCAACATCTCTCCCTTGAGCTTACTACTCACATCCTTGTCCTTTTTGAGAAGAGCTTTGTAGAGTCCACATGAGACAATGAAACACAATGGGACCTCTGGTAAGAATGCAATGCTATCATTTGTAACAGCATGGCTGAATATGAAGATGATGTTAGATTTCAGAGACAAAAATACCAGTATGGTGTGATGTTAGATCTGTGAGGGGAAAGATTCTTTGTTTGTTTGTTTGTTTGTTTGTTTTGGGACAAGATTTCACTGTGTAGCTATGGCTGTCCTGGAACTCCCTCAGTACACAAGAGTGGCCTCTAACTTAAAGCTAGAGATATACCTGTGTGTCTGCCTTACAAGTGCTATGATTACAGGAGTTCACAAGAAATATCATTGTTAACCTATATTGTTTCTTTATGTGTGGGGGGGGTTGTCTGCAGGGATGTTGTTACACAACTTGTGTGTTTATGTGTGTGTGTGTGTGTGCCTAGTATTTGAATAGGCCAGAAATGTGTATCACATTCTCTGAAACTGCAGTTACAAATGGTTGTAAGCTACCATATAGGTTGTGTGGAATTGAACCTGCCTCCTTGGGAAGAGCAGCCAGTGAGCCATCTGTCCAGCCCATGAGGAAATATCTTTAAACCATGAGATCATATACCAAAAAAAGAAGCTGATTTTTACCTTAGATGATTCAAACATTTACAGATTTTTGAAGAGTTTTGTTATCTCATTATACTGCACAGAGAATTTCATAATTGATTGTTGAAGTCAACCTGGCTAATTACACACACACACACACACACACACACACACACACACACATTTCTTTTGTTGAGGGGGTAGGCTGTATGTTTGTTTGTTTTTTCAAGACAGAGTTTCTCTGACTGTCTTGGATCTCTCTGCAGATCAGGCCTCAGACTCAAAGATGTCCCTGTAGGCAGCCGATTTAAGATGAGCCAGTTTCTGACATGGCCAGCTCAGTATCCTGCATAAACAAGACTATTACTCATGCGTAGGCCTCAAGCTCCTCCCGAGAGGGCTTATGCTAATGAGGCATGAGCCCTAACCAATCATGGGGCTTAACCTAGTGAGACATGAGCCCTAATGAATCAGAGGGCCTATGCTAATGAGGCATGGGCCCTAACCAAACAGAAGGCTTATGCTAATGAGGCATGGGCCCTAACCAATCCTGAGAGAACAGGCCACGTGGCCTGCCCCCTTGGAAGGGTATATAACCAGTGCATTTCTACTGCTTGAGGTTCCCCTTTGATGGATGAAGATTGTGCCTGGAATAAAAGAGCTATCAAAGAAGAATCCAGTGTGTGTCGTGTCTTACTTGCCAGCTAAAGAAGATGCAACATGTCCCTGCTTCTGTCTCCCACTTGGTGGAATAGAAGCTGTGTACCACCATGCCTGGCTAACAATTTCATTTTTATATGATCTCCCAACATCAAGCTTTTCTTTTTCATTTCATACTGGAAAGAAATGAGTAAATAAAATCCAAAATAATAAATTGTAAAAATTTAGTATAACTTGGGGCTGGAGAGATGAGCACTTGTTTCTCTTACAGACATCTGGATTCAGTCCCAATCATGACATGGCAGCACCTCCATTTCCAGGAAAGTTAATACACTCTTGGACCTCTTCAGTCATAAGGAAGACATCTGGTGCACAAATATACATGCAGCAAAACACTCATACACATAAAATAGATCTCACGTTTTGATTAGGTAAAGTTAAAAATCAATTTAAAAACAAAAACTAAACAAAAAACAAATATAAAATTATTACATTGTACTTATGTTTTCTGAGACAAGGTATCACTGGACACTTCTGACTCCTTTCAAACTAACAGGGACTCTTCTGCCCCAAGAGTACTATGATTACAGACCTATGAGCATGTGCCACCATTCCCAACTTTCTGAGTTATGCATTCACTACAGAAATTTTGCACCCAAGCCATCAGGTTATAAAAGAGGAAGTACATCTCTTAAATGATGTCCTTGGATGGAGAGATGGCTCAGTGGGTAAGAGCAGTTGTTATAGAGGACCAAGGTTCAGATGCCAGCATCTGCAGGGCAGCTCACAACTGACCATAACTTCAATTTTAGGGAATCTAACACAGCAGACATACATGAAGGCACAATGCCAAAGTGGATAAAATAGAATACTCCTTTTTTAAAAAGGTGCAAAAGTGTTGTTGATGGAAAAATAAATCTCATCTTGATTTTGTTTCCTCAAAATCTAGGTATGCAGTGCCAATGGCTAGAAGAATTGGAGCCAGAGTATATGCTCTCCCTGAAGACCTTGTGGAAGTAAAACTGAAAATGGTCATGACCATGTTTGCCTGTTTGATGGGCAGAGGTTTGAAGCTGGTATAAAAATAACCAACCTTACTCACAGGTGCATGACTAGCAAGTCAGCTAGTCCTAGGTGACATACTTGTGGCTTCAGAAGTCATGGTCATTTAAAGGACTTTTAATTTTGATTAGCAAGAATCATGACAGCCTTCAGAGAAAGCATTTTAGTAGACAAGCAACTCCTCTTTCATTTAGAGCTGATCTGTTCAGCACACCTGAGCATGCTCACAACCAACCTTGTGCTCTCTCTGCCCAGAATGCTGCCCTTGACACTCCAGCTTGCTTCATAATATCTATGTATCTTTTCCCTCCTGGGATATTCATCTCTTGAGACTTGCCTAGATGTGTAGATAGGAATGTTATTAGCTCATCATTTTGCTTTCCAAGGTCTAGCAGTTCTTTCTGGAAAAACATGCTCTGATGCTGTGTGGAGATGAGTGTTCTTGGCTTACTCTGTACTGTGAAAATCCACTGAAGTAACTGGCTGTGCAGAATGTACTAGAAGCTTTTCTCATTCTTTTATTTTAAAATCAGTATTTTTTTACAGTATTCTTTCTACATGATTAATTTTTGTACTTTTAAGAATATTTTGATTACATCCAACATGTCTGCTGATTTACTACTATTTTTTAAAGGGGTCTTCATGGAAGTAAATCATACAAAAAACATAAATTATAGGTGGAGGAAAGTGGACCTTAAGGTGAATTTCCCCTCACACTCAGGCTCAATTCAAATGAAATATTTTGTCTTCAATAAGTCTGTCTGATAGATACTTCTTTATTTGAAAGTCTTTATCACAAAACTCTTTTTTGGTCTAAAATAATGTTGAATATGATACTTTGGAGGAGAGAGTGGGCTCAGAATTTAGACGGGAGTTTGATAAGCAAGAATTGCTAAAATGTACAATGGACTTTTAAGTTTTACACCTGTAGCAAGGAGATGTGGTCACAAAAATGGGAAAGTATGTATGTCGGACTTGATGTACTCTTGCTCTGTCAAGCTCTTTGCTATAGTTCTCAAGATCATTATGTTAATCTAACTTTGAAAAGTGATATATAATCTGGTAAACAACATAGTCCAAATAAAGGCATTTGCATACTAATGATTCTCTAATCTCTTTTGTTTTAATGATTTGTTTTTCTTCATATGGGAGGTGGAGGGTGCCATTTAAGGGGATTTCTATGGCCAACACAAGGAACATTGGTTTTCCCTGGATCTGGAATTATAGAAGTTTGGAATCTGTTTGATGAGGATGCTGAGCATCAAACTTGAAAAGAGTAACACGCACTCTTGATGGCTGAGCCATCTCTCCAGCACATAATTTTGGTTTTGAGACAGGTCTCCTTCTGTAGCTCTGGATGGTCTTGAATTGAACTTAATTCCACTTCAGCTTCCCCCTGCCTGCCCTGACTGTCCTCTTGGTGCTTCTGCCCCAAGTGATATGCCAATGGTGACCTGCATTTCCTCTCTTTTCTGTCATATTTTTGAAAATCAGTTGTATTATATTTGGGCTTTTAGAGCTGAGTTGGAGGTGTGGGACTAACTCGAGTACAAATAAAAGTTAAATGTAATTATTTCCTCTAATTCATCAGATCTCCTTGGGTGAGGGAATGTAGCTCAGTAAGAAGGAGAGAACATAATGTTCAAAAGGTGCTGTGTTCAATCCCCATTCCTCTAAAAAATATTTTATCCACTGTTTCTTCTTTCTTTCTCTTTCTCTTTCTCTTTCTCTTTCTCTTTCTTTCTCTTCTCTCTCTCTTCTCTCTCTCTCTCTCTCTCTCTCTCTCTCTCTTCTCTTTCTCTTCATCTTTAATCTTTTCAGTGTAGTCTAATGTGCAGACCCTGAAATGGGAAAGTCTGATAGGCCAGTGATGAGAAAAGTATTTACAGTTGTCATCAGGACTGGATAATTCTCTCTGAGCACTTTATTGGATACAGAAGGACCATGTCTACTGGATGCCAAGGCCATGCCTCTGATTGTATTCACCAAAAGTATCTCCAGCCATGGCCTCTTGTCCCATAGGATACCAAATGAACCCTTCTTCACAAGTTCAGTGGGTTGGGGTAAACTTTAAAAGGTTGTGTGATTAATAAAATTAAGTCCAGTCCCTTTAGATTCTGATTACATGAGAGTATTTTAAAATAGTTTGAATAGGCATGGTTACACACACCTGTTGTTAGAACACTTGGGAGGCTAAGCCAGAAGAAAGATGATATTTCTAAGATTGCTTAAGCAAAAGAGCAAAATCATCTCTTAGAAGAGATGTATACATGCATGTGTGTGCATGTATACACGGGACCCAGGTTGGCTCTATCTCCAGAGAGATGGGTGTCTCTGGGATTGGCTAGGGCTCTAGGAACTTATTAGAGAACTAAAAATCTCCGGCTGAAATGAAGGAAGGAAAGAGAAGGAAGGAAGAAGGAAGGAAGGAAGGAAGGAAGGAAGGAAGGAAAGAAATCTAGTTTATACATACTGTCTGACAGTTGAAAAAGGACTTTAATATAACACAATTACTAAAGACATAGACAGAAATAATGAAAACCAAAATATAAGTCTCCTTTAAGGTTTCTATAGACCAGGCTGGCCTCAAACCTGGATATCTGCCAGACCCTGCTTACTGAATGCTGGGATTAAAGTTGTGTGCCACCACCACCCATCTTTCAAGGTTGTTCAAAAGGAGTCTGATTAGATAGATTGCTCAAGGTAGCCAATCAGGAGCTGCCCTGTCACATAGCCTGGCACAGAAACAGGTAAGTCAGCAGGAGATTTTTAGTTCTCGAATAAGTTGCTAGAGCCCTAGCCAATCCCAGAGACACCCATCTCTCTGGAGATAGAGCCAACCTGGGTCCCCTGTACACATGCACACACATGCATATTTATATATTATACAGATAAAAGATGTAAAATTGTAGATGACCAAAGGACAATGCTTAGTACCACATGATACTCAGTGCAGAAGCAGCACAGTTGATAGTGTTTGCACAATGTGCAAGGAAGCCTGGATTCTATTTCTACAACCTCATAAACTGGGCATGGTGGTATAGACCTGCAACTCTAGCACTCAGGCAGGGTGCTCAGAAGTTGAATTATCCTCAGCTATATAGAAACTTTGAGATCAGACGTCTACATAAGACCCTGCTTTTAAAATAGAAGTATAAGTGGTTAGTTCCTGTTGTGACATAACCCTGTAGGCTCAGGAAGTGGAAGACTGCAAATGTGAAGTGATCCTGGGCTACATACCATGTTGTCCAGACTAGGCTACATGGTGAGATTCCATCTCAAGAGCTAACAGTATGGTGGCCTAAGTCTGGAATTTTATCATGGGAGGCAGAGACAAGAGGGTCAGAAGTTTAATGTAGGACTAGGGAGATGGCTAAGTGGGAGATCCTGTCTCAAAAACTAAGGCAGGGAGCAACTGAGGAAATCGCCTTATGTGGACTGACCTAAGAAACACAAAAGTATAAACAGAATTGTGTTAGGTAATTTTATGCCATGTGCTATGACTTAACATCATATGGAAAGAGAATGCCATTTTAGAAAATAACCCAACCAGATTGCCCTGTGTGTGAGCCTGTGGTAGATTTGTCACAATGATGGGATAATTTGCATTAAAGTTGGTTTGTTTGGTTTTGCTTTTTAACTATTCCTGAGATGAAAACCAGTCCCCTAGGCATGCTGGTCAAAGCTGTAGCAACATAACACCACCCTCAGGCCTCAATCCATACAAGTACAGTCTATGAGTTTAGACAAACACATAATGCCACATATCCAATATTATAGTGTAGGACAAATTTTTTTCAGTATTATGAAATCCTCTATGCTCTGTAAATCTGCATCCCACTGTTGCCAGACAGCTGCTTAGGTGGTTTTGTCTTTTCCAAATTTTGAGACTTACAGTCATACAGGATTTGACAGTCTTCAGTGGGTATTCTTATACCTGGTTGGATGCATTTGTAGAGAAAAACTAAACTTTTTAGTTTAATTTTGTTTTTGCAGTTTTGTTTTTTAGTTTTGTTGAGAGAGAGTCACACTAATGACACAGTGGACATGTTTAAAAGGTTCGGAAATCTTGGGGGTCAGTGGTGATGTCAATCCCAAAGGTTTGAGGGAAAAGACCACAGACCCAAATCATCATGGCCAAATTAATTAAAGGAAACAATCAATTCAAGCCAGCTTTTGTTCTGGGTACACAGACTGTTTCCCCCTAAAAAGGGTTTGAGAGGTCACCACTGGACAGGAAAAGATAAGGGGTTTTCCAACTGGGGGCCAAAAGGAAGGTTATATAAGCATATTGAATGAGTTGGTTAAAACAACCTCAGGAAAAAAGAGATGGTTGCAAGGTGACCATGAAGCACACATATGCACATATAAAACAACAGACGATCATAATAATCTTGTGAAACAGGCAGAACAGAACCATTTGTAGTTAAGATTATAGGTGGGAGGCCCATGCATGGAGGAAATCCAGGGTGGCAGCTCTGCAACAAACCTCACAAAACCCAGCATAAGTGGGACACCCAGAAGCTCTAACCCAGGCAGTATCTCAGGTAAGGAGACAGCAACACCTACCCCAACAGGGAGTAACTGGGAACCACTGGGACCCAGGAAGTCACTCCTGGCCCAGAGCACTGGTTCCTTCCCCTCTGGGCCACACACTGAGCAGATCTTGGGCCCCAGCTCTAACCTCAGCAGAAACACCCAACACAAACAGTTCTGACACAATCAAGAGAATAGGAAAGACAGTCTCCAGTCAGAGACAGCATAGGTAGCACCAAGGAGAGCCAGATGGCAAAAGGCAAGCGCAAAAACATAAGGGCCAGCAACCCAGGGCACTTGACAACATCAGAACCTAGTTCTCCCATATTAGAAAGTCCTAGACTCCCATATCACCAGGAAAGCAAGAGTCAGATCTAAAATCACTTCTAATGAGGATGATAGACTACTTTAAGAAGGACATAAATAAACACTCTTAAGGAAATCAAGGAGAACACAGGTAAACAGGTGAAAGAATTGAACAAAACTATCCAGGACATAAAAATGAAAGTAGAAACAATAAAGAAATGACAAAGGTAGACTACTCTGGAGATAGAAAAGCTAAGAAAGAAATCAGGAGTCACAGACACAAGCATCACCAACAGAATACAAGAGATAGAAGAGAGAATCTCAGGTGCAGAAGATACCATAGAAAAAATTGACACAACTGTCAAGGAAAACGCAAAATGCAAAAAGCTTTAACACAAAACCTCCAGGAAATCCAGGACACAATGAGGAGACCAAACCTAAGGATAATAGGTATAGAAGAGAGTGAAGATTCCCAACTTAAAGGGCCAGTAAATATCTTCAACAAAATCATAAAAGAAAACTTCTCTAACCTAAGGAACAAGATGCCCATAATCATACAAGAAGCCTACAGAACACCAAATAGACTACATCAGAAAAGAAATACCTCCTGTCACACAATAATCAAAACACAAAATGCACAAAACAAAGAAAGAATTTTAAAAGCTTTTAGGGATAAAGACCAAGACCTATCAGAATTACACCAGACTTCTCACCAGAGACTATAGAAGCCAGAAGATCCTGGACAGATGTGATACAGACCCTAAGAGAACACAAATGCCAGCCCAGGCTACTATACCCAGCAAGACTATCAATTACCATAGATGGAGAAACCAAGATATTTCATGACAAAACCAAACTTACACAATATCTTTCCACAAACCCAGCACTACAAAGGATAATAGCAGGAAAGCCCCAATACAAGGAGAAGAATCATATCCTAGAAAGTGCAAGAATGTAATCCTCCTCCAACAAACCCAAAAGAAGATAGCCACCAAAACAATGCCTCCACATTTAGCAAAAATAACAGGAAGCAACAATCTCTTTTCCTTAATATATCTTAATGTTAATGGACTCAATTCCCCAATAAAAGGACATAGGGTAACAGACTGGATACACAAACAGGGTCCAGCATTTTGCTGTATACAAGAAACCCACCTCAGTGACAAGGACAGACATGACCTTAGAGTAAAAGGCTGGAAAACAATTTTTTTTTTTTTTTTTAAGCAAATGGTCCTAATAAACAAGCTGCAGTATCCATTCTAATACCGAATAAAATCGACTTTCAAATTATAGATATCACAAAAGGATAAGGAAGGACATTTACATATTTGTCAAAGGAAAAGTCAACCAACAGGAACTCTTGGGGCCCCAAGCCAGGTTTCAGTAAGCAGGGGCTGGTAGATATCTGGGTTTGAGGCCAGCCTGGTCCATACAGCCTGTCTCTGTGTGTGTGTGTTTTCTATGTATCTATTAGCTCTGTGTCCTTTAGTCAGGAACCTAGGCCCCTGATGGCCCAGAAGCAGGTCTAGTTTGGGCACAGGGTGGATCTTTACTTAGGCTGTTGAGCTCCACATTGTCTAGGAAGGCCAGGTTTGGATGTATGGGAACCCCTTAAGGCTATATGTATGCCCAGGCCATAGCTGGGGTGTGCAAAAGGTGTAGAAAGGCCCGAGGGGACCGCAGAGGAGTTGTTCCTGATGGTACTTCTGTCTTGGAGGATGAATGAGACAATTGCTTGGTAATAAATAATATGCAGGGTGGCAGGAACCACCCTGCTTGGCGTCATGGGCACCCTTGCACCTCTGAGAAGTCAGAGCAGGCCTGCCTGGATAGAGAGAGCTCTCTTGGTTGTATCAGAGCAGATGCCTCCAGGTAGGTTGTTCGGGAGGGAGAAGTGGAAAGCAATGGCAGGCTTCTCTCCTGGAGGATGTTAGAGGAGTTCTTCTTCCAGTAGCTGTGACTTCAGGGCAGTCCAGGGGCAGACATTTGGAGACTCTCAGTGCTCATGAAAGAAAGGCTTGGTGGTGGATAGTGGAAAAGCATTTCTCAAATGACCATGGCATACATCTTCTGGTAACCAGAGAGGCCCTTCGGCCCTAGAAAATGTACCTGGAAGTGTATATATTGGAGAGCCAAAAAGAGATAGGAGGAGGTCTGTAGTAGGTAGTGAGTTAGGGAGGTAGATATGAAGTTAGGTGTAGGTAGGTGTGAAAAAAGAGATAGATAGATAGATTGATAGATAGACAGACAGGAAGACAGACAGGCAGGTGGCTAGCCAGCTGGTATGCACATGGAGAGAAAGTTTGAAGGCACCTTGAGAATTTCCAATGGGCACCCTCAGAGGAGCTTGGTGTGAATTAGTGTAAGAGGAGATGGTGAGGGGAGGGGTTGTACTGCAGGGATGCTGGTGGGACGAGTGAGAAATGCTCATTGTGCTTTGTGTCTAGGTGGCTGTCATCTCGGTCCACTTGAATCCCTTTGAGAGCTCTGAGTCTCCTGGGTGCCTAGGCCCTGCACAGGTAAGTAGGTGGGTGTATACTAGGATCCAGAAAGAAGGAACTATAGGGAGAGTGACATGGGGACTTTGGAAGAAGAAAAGAGAGCAAAGTGTCCCCTGAGTGCTGCATGGTGGTTGGTGAAGGACTGGGATGTGGTAGAGGGTTCTAGAGAGGGGAGAGATTGTGAGGGAGCTGGAATTAGCTCATAATGGTTGCCTGGTTTCCTGCTCACCTGGAGATGCTTACTTAGTAGGTGCTTAGAATTCGGGGCCCCAAGCCAGGGCCTGGTTGTCAAGGAGGCAGGTTGGGATGGAATATTCATTCCTTCTTTTGATATGTCCTTGTCCCCAGCCCCACCTCGCCCTGTTCCTAGGTCTAGGGTTGTTATCTCTCTTTTCCCATCCTTTTGTTTATTTATTTTTTTTAAAGAAATTCTCTCACTGGAGCTGTGATTCAGGTAGGCAGAGGAGTCCCAGGTCTGTCAGTAATCACCCAAGTCCCCAGAACCCTTCAATGGTCTGGGAGGCTCCCCCATCATCTATACAAGCAACCTGACTGTGTGCCCCATGGGGGCAAGGACTCTAGGCAGTGTCTTGGCTCTGGCTCAAAGTGAGTAGAAACAGCCTGAGTATGCTGTAGTCTCAAGGTGTCCAAAGAGGCCAGGCTGTGAGGAAACCCTCCAGGCTGGGTTCCTTGAAAGCCTCCTGGCTCTGATACCTGACACACAAACAGGCAGCATAGTAAGAGCTTCTCCTGGCTAGCTTACCTTCCTAACATCCAGGGAGATGAGCAAAGGATGAAGGCTCAAAAGACACCTGACCTTCTCTGCCATGTCCAGGACTTCTGGAAGAATAAACATGGTCCTGGAATAAACAGATGGACAGTCTAGGATCCCAGAAAACTGGAGACCAGAGGTCTCTCTGTCTCTGTCTCTCTCCGCTCTCTGTACGTCCTCTCTCCCATTCCCTCCCTCTCCCCCTGCCTGTCTCTGTGTGTGTGTGTGTTTCTATGTATCTATTAGCTGTGTGTCCTTTAGTCAGGAACCTAGGCCCCTGATGGCCCAGAAGCAGGTCTAGTTTGGGCACAGGTGGATCTTTACTTAGGATGTTGAGCTCCACATTGTCTAGGAAGGCAAGGTTTGGATGTAGGGGAACCCCTTAAGGCTATATGTATGCCCAGGCCATAGCTGGGGTGGGCACCAGGTGTAGAAAGGCCCGAGGGGACAGCAGAGGAGTTGTTCCTGATGGTACTTCTGTCTTGGAGGATGAATGAGACAATTGCTTGGTAATAAATAATATGGAGGGTGGCAGGAACCACCCTTCCTTGGGGTCATGGTGCCCTTGCACCTCTGAGAATCAGAGCAGGCCTGCCTGGATAGAGAGAGCTCTCTTGGTTGTATCAGAGCAGATGCCTCCAGGTAGGTTGTTCGGGAGGGAGAAGTGGAAAGCAATGGCAGGCTTCTCTCCTGGAGGATGTTAGAGGAGTCTTCTTCCAGTAGCTGTGACTTCAGGGCAGTCCAGGGGCAGACATTTGGAGACTCTCAGTGCTCATGAAAGAAAGGCTTGGTGGTGGATAGTGGAAAAGCATTTCTCAAATGACCATGGCATACATCTTCTGGTAACCAGAGAGGCCCTTCGGCCCTAGAAAATGTACCTGGAAGTGTATATATTGGAGAGCCAAAAAGAGATAGGAGGAGGTCTGTAGAGGTAGTGAGTTAGGGAGGTAGATATGAAGTTAGGTGTAGTTAGGTGGGAAAAAGAGATAGATAGATAGATTGATGATAGATAATAGATAGATAATAGATAGATAGATAGATAGGATAGATAGATAGATAGACAGGCAGGTGGCTAGCCAGCTGGTATGCACATGGAGAGAAAGTTTGAAGGCACCTTGAGAATTTCCAATGGGCACCCTCAGAGGAGCTTGGTGTGAATTAGTGTAAGAGGAGTTGGTGAAGGGAGGGTTGTACTGCAGGGACCTGGTGGGACCAGTGAGAAATGCTCATTGTGCTTTGTGTCTAGTGGCTGTCATCTCTGGTCCACTTGAATCCCTTTGGAGAGCTCTGAGTCTCCTGGGTGCCTAGGCCCTGCACAGGTAAGTAGGTGGGTGTATACTAGGATCCAGAAAGAAGGATCTATAGGGAGAGTGACATGGGGACTTTGGAAGAAGAAAAGAGAGCAAAGTGTCCCCTGAGTGCTGCATGGTGGTTGGTGAAGGGCTGGGGTGTGGTAGAGGGTTCTAGAGAGGGGAGAGATTGTGAGGGAGCTGGAATTAGCTCATAATGGTTGCCTGGTTTCCTGCTCACCTGGAGATGCTTACTTAGTAGGTGCTTAGAATTCAGGGCCCCAAGCCAGGGCCTGGTTGTCAAGGAGGCAGGTTGGGATGGAATATTCATTCCTTCTTTTGATATGTCCTTGTCCCCAGCCCCACCTTGCCCTGTTCCTAGGTCTACGGTTGTTTTCTCCCTATTTCCCATCCTTTTGTTTATTTATTTATTTTTTTAAAGAAAATTATCTCTCCTGGAGCTGTGATTCAGGTAGGCAGAGGAGTCCCAGGTCTGTCAGTAATCACCCAATCCCCAGAACCCTTCAATGGTCTGGGAGGCTCCCCCATCATTCTATGCAAGCAACCTGACTGTGTGCCCCATGGGGGCAAGGACTCTAGGCAGTGTCTTGGCTCTGGCTCAAAGTGAGTAGAAACAAGGTGAGTATGCTGTAGTCTCAAGGGTGTCCAAAGAGGCCAGGCTGTGAGGAAACCCTCCAGGCTGGGTTCCTTGAAAGCCTCCTGGCTCTGATACCTGACACACAAACAGGCAGCATATAAGAGCTTCTCCTGGCTAGCTTACCTTCCCTAACATCCAGGGAGATGAGCAAAGGATGAAGGCTCAAAAGACACCTGACCTTCTCTGCCATGTCCAGGGACTTCTGGAAGAATAAACATGGTCCTGGAATAAACAGATGGACAGTCTAGGATCCCAGAAAACTGGGAGACCAGAGATTCTCTGTCTCTGTCAACTCTCCACCTCTCTCTGTATGTCTCTCTCCCATTCCCTCCCTCCCCCCCTGCTGTCTCTGTGTGTGTGTGTGTTTCTATTATCTATTAGCTGTGTGTCCTTTAGTCAGGAACCTAGGCCCCTGATGGCCCAGAAGCAGGTCTAGTTTGGGCACATGGTGGTCTTTACTTAGGGTGTTGAGCTCCACATTGTCTGGGAAGGCCAGTTTGGATTTAGGGGAACCCTTAAGGCTATATGTATGCCCTGGCCATAGCTGGGGTGGGCACCAGGTGTAGAAAGGCCGAGGGGACAGCAGAGGAGTGTTCCTGATGGTACTTCTGTCTTGGAGGATGAATGAGACAATGCTTGGTAATAAATAGTATGGAGGGTGGCAGGAACCACCCTTCCTTGGGGTCATGGTGCCCTTCACCTCTGAGAATCAGAGCAGGCCTGCCCGGATAGAGAGACTCTCTTGTTGTATCAGAGCAGATGCCTCCAGGTAGGTTGTTCGGGAGGGAGAAGTGAAAGCAATGGCAGGCTTCTCTCCTGGAGGATGTTAGAGGAGTCTTCTTCCAGTAGCTGTGACTTCAGGGCAGTCCAGGGGAGACATTTGAGACTCTCAGTGCTCATGAAAGAAAGGCTTGGTGGTGGATAGTGGAAAGCATTTCTCAAATGACCATGGCATACATCTTCTGGTAACCAGAGAGGCCCTTCGGCCCTAGAAATGTACTGGAATGATATATTGGAGAGCCAAAAAGAGTGAGGAGCTGTATAGGTATGAGTTAGGAGTAGATATGAAGTTAGGTTAGGTGGTGGGAAAAGAGATAGATAGATAGATTGATAGATAGACGAAGGAGAAGACAGGGGTGGTAGCCAGCTGTATGCACTAAGAGAAATTTGAAGGCACTTGAGAATTTCAATGGGCACCTCAAGGAGCTGGTGTGAATTAGTGTAAGAGGATTGGTGGGGAGGGTTGTACTGCAGGATGGTGGGACAGTGAGAAATGTCATTGTGCTTTGTTTCTAGGTGGCTGTCATCTGGGTCCACTTGAATCCCTTTGGAGAGCTCTGAGTCTCCTGGGTGCCTAGGCCCTGTAGGGAAGTAGGTGGGTGTATACTAGGATCCAGAAAGAAGGATCTATAGGGAGAGTGACTTGGGGACTTTGGAAGAAGAAAAGAGAGCAAAGTGTCCCCTGAGTGCTGCATGGTGGTTGGTGAAGGGCTGGGTGTGGTAGAGGGTTCTAGAGAGGGGAGAGATTGTGAGGGAGCTGGAATTAGCTCATAATGGTTGCCTGGTTTCCTGCTCACCTGGAGATCTTACTTAGTAGGTGCTTAGAATTCAGGGCCCCAAGCAGGGCCTGGTTGTCAAGGATGCAGGTTGGGATGGAATATTCATTCCTTCTTTTGATATGTCCTTGTCCCCAGCCCCACCTTGCACTGTTCCTAGGTCTACGGTTGTTTTCTCCCTATTTCCCATCCTTTTGTTTATTTATTTATTTTTTTAAAGAAAATTATCTCTCCTGGAGCTGTGATTCAGGTAGGCAGAGGAGTCCCAGGTCTGTCAGTAATCACCCAATCCCCAGAACCCTTCAATGGTCTGGGAGGCTCCCCCATCATTCTATGCAAGCAACCTGACTGTGTGCCCCATGGGGGCAAGGACTCTAGGCAGTGTCTTGGCTCTGGCTCAAAGTGAGTAGAAACAAGGTGAGTATGCTGTAGTCTCAAGGGTGTCCAAAGAGGCCAGGCTGTGAGGAAACCCTCCAGGCTGGGTTCCTTGAAAGCCTCCTGGCTCTGATACCTGACACACAAACAGGCAGCATACTAAGAGCTTCTCCTGGCTAGCTTACCTTCCCTAACATCCAGGGAGATGAGCAAAGGATGAAGGCTCAAAAGACACCTGACCTTCTCTGCCATGTCCAGGGACTTCTGGAAGAATAAACATTGTCCTGGAATAAACAGATGGACAGTCTAGGATCCCAGAAAACTGGGAGACCAGATGATATCTCTGTCTCTGTCAACTCTCCACCTCTCTCTGTACGTCTCTCTCCCATTCCCTCCCTCCCCCCCCTGCCTGTCTAGTGTGTGTGTGTGTGTTTCTATTTATCTATTAGCTGTGTGTCCTTTAGTCAGGAACCTAGGCCCCTGATGGCCCAGAAGCAGGTCTAGTTTGGGCACATGGTGGGTCTTTACTTAGGGTGTTGAGCTCCAACATTGTCTGGGAAGGCCAGTTTTGGATGTAGGGGAACCCCTTAAGGCTATATGTATGCCCTGGCCATAGCTGGGGTGGGCACCAGGTGTAGAAAGGCCAGAGGGGACAGCAGAGGAGTAGTTCCTGATGGTACTTCTGTCTTGGAGGATGAATGAGACAATGGCTTGGTAATAAATAGTATGGAGGGTGGCAGGAACCACCCTTCCTTGGGGTCATGGGCGCCCTTACACCTCTGAGAAGTCAGAGCAGGCCTGCCTGGATAGAGAGACCTCTCTTGGTTGTATCAGAGCAGATGCCTCCAGGTAGGTTGTTCGGGAGGGAGAAGTGGAAAGCAATGGCAGGCTTCTCTCCTGGAGGATGTTAGAGGAGTCTTCTTCCAGTAGCTGTGACTTCAGGGCAGTCCAGGGGCAGACATTTGGAGACTCTCAGTGCTCATGAAAGAAAGGCTTGGTGGTGGATAGTGGAAAAGCATTTCTCAAATGACCATGGCATACATCTTCTGGTAACCAGAGAGGCCCTTCGGCCCTAGAAAATGTACCTGGAAGTGTATATATTGGAGAGCCAAAAAGAGATAGGAGGAGGTCTGTAGTAGGTAGTGAGTTAGGGAGGTAGATATGAAGTTAGGTTAGGTAGGTGGGAAAAAGAGATAGATAGATAGATTGATAGATAGACCGACAGGCAGACAGACAGGGAAGTGGCTAGCCAGCTGGTATGCACATAGAGAGAAAATTTGAAGGCACCTTGAGAATTTCCAATGGGCACCCTCAGAGGAGCTTGGTGTGAATTAGTGTAAGAGGAATTGGTGAGGGGGGGGGTTGTACTGCAGGGATGCGGTGGGAGCAGTGAGAAATGCTCATTGTGCTTTGTTTCTAGGTGGCTGTCATCTCGGGTCCACTTGAATCCCTTTGGAGAGCTCTGAGTCTCCTGGGTGCCTAGGCCCTGTGTAGGGAAGTAGGTGGGTGTATACTAGGATCCAGAAAGAAGGATCTATAGGGAGAGTGACTTGGGGACTTTGGAAGAAGAAAAGAGAGCAAAGTGTCCCCTGAGTGCTGCATGGTGGTTGGTGAAGGGCTGGGTGTGGTAGAGGGTTCTAGAGAGGGGAGAGATTGTGAGGGAGCTGGAATTAGCTCATAATGGTTGCCTGGTTTCCTGCTCACCTGGAGATACTTACTTAGTAGGTGCATAGAATTCAGGGCCCCAAGCCAGGGCCTGGTTGTCAAGGATGCAGGTTGGGATGGAATATTCATTCCTTCTTTTGATATGTCCTTGTCCCCAGCCCCACCTTGCCCTGTTCCTAGGTCTAGGTTGTTTTCTCCCTATTTCCCATCCTTTTGTTTATTTATTTATTTTTTTAAAGAAAATTATCTCTCCTGGAGCTGTGATTCAGGTAGGCAGAGGAGTCCCAGGTCTGTCAGTAATCACCCAATCCCCAGAACCCTTCAATGGTCTGGGAGGCTCCCCCATCATTCTATGCAAGCAACCTGACTGTGTGCCCCATGGGGGCAAGGACTCTAGGCAGTGTCTTGGCTCTGGCTCAAAGTGAGTAGAAACAAGGTGAGTATGCTGTAGTCTCAAGGGTGTCCAAAGAGGCCAGGCTGTGAGGAAACCCTCCAGGCTGGGTTCCTTGAAAGCCTCCTGGCTCTGATACCTGACACACAAACAGGCAGCATACTAAGAGCTTCTCCTGGCTAGCTTACCTTCCCTAACATCCAGGGAGATGAGCAAAGGATGAAGGCTCAAAAGACACCTGACCTTCTCTGCCATGTCCAGGGACTTCTGGAAGAATAAACATTGTCCTGGAATAAACAGATGGACAGTCTAGGATCCCAGAAAACTGGGAGACCAGATGATATCTCTGTCTCTGTCAACTCTCCACCTCTCTCTGTACGTCTCTCTCCCATTCCCTCCCTCCCCCCCCCCTGCCTGTCTAGTGTGTGTGTGTGTGTTTCTATTTATCTATTAGCTGTGTGTCCTTTAGTCAGGAACCTAGGCCCCTGATGGCCCAGAAGCAGGTCTAGTTTGGGCACATGGTGGGTCTTTACTTAGGGTGTTGAGCTCCAACATTGTCTGGGAAGGCCAGTTTTGGATGTAGGGGAACCCCTTAAGGCTATATGTATGCCCTGGCCATAGCTGGGGTGGGCACCAGGTGTAGAAAGGCCAGAGGGGACAGCAGAGGAGTAGTTCCTGATGGTACTTCTGTCTTGGAGGATGAATGAGACAATGGCTTGGTAATAAATAGTATGGAGGGTGGCAGGAACCACCCTTCCTTGGGGTCATGGGCGCCCTTACACCTCTGAGAAGTCAGAGCAGGCCTGCCTGGATAGAGAGACCTCTCTTGGTTGTATCAGAGCAGATGCCTCCAGGTAGGTTGTTCGGGAGGGAGAAGTGGAAAGCAATGGCAGGCTTCTCTCCTGGAGGATGTTAGAGGAGTCTTCTTCCAGTAGCTGTGACTTCAGGGCAGTCCAGGGCAGACATTTGGAGACTCTCAGTGCTCATGAAAGAAAGGCTTGGTGGTGGATAGTGGAAAAGCATTTCTCAAATGACCATGGCATACATCTTCTGGTAACCAGAGAGGCCCTTCGGCCCTAGAAAATGTACCTGGAAGTGTATATATTGGAGAGCCAAAAAGATAGGAGGAGGTCTGTAGTAGGTAGTGAGTTAGGGAGGTAGATATGAAGTTAGGTGTATTTAGGTGGGAAAAAGAGATAGATAGATAGATTGATTGATAGATAGACAAATAGATAGATAGATAGATAGATGATGATAGATAGGATAGATAGAAGAGTGGCTAGATGGATGACATGGGGAAAAAATTAAGGCACGAGATTTGGGCACCCCAAGGCTGGTGTGAATGGAGAGGAGTTTGAGGGAGGGTTGTACTGCAGGGATTCATGGGACCAGTGAGAATGCCATTGTGTTTGTGTCTAGGTGGCTGTCATCCGGGTCCACTTGAATCCTTGGAGAGCTCTGAGTCTCTGGGTGCCTAGGCCGCAAGGAAGTATGGGTGTATATAGGATCAAGAAGGTCTTAGGGAGTGACTTGGGGACTTGAAAGAAAGAGAGCAATGCCTGAGTGCTGCATGTGGTTGGTGAAGGCTGGGGTGGGTAGGGGTTCTAGAGAGGAGAGATTGTGAGGATGGATAGCTCATAATGGTTGCTGGTTGCTCTGGAGATGTATTAGAGGGCTTAGAATTAGGCCCAAGCAGGGCTGGTTGTCAAGGAGGCAGGTTGGGATGGAATATTCATTCCTTCTTTTGATATGCCTTGGTCCCCAGCCCCACCTCGCCCTGTTCCTAGGTCTAGGGTTGTTATCTCTCTATTTCCCATCCTTTTGTTTATTTATTTTTTTTAAAGAATATTCTCTCTCCTGGAGCTGTGATTAGGTAGGCAGAGGAGTCCCAGGTCTGTCAGTAATCACCCAATCCCCAGAACCCTTCAATGATCTGGGAGGGTCCCCCATCATCCTATGCAAGCAACCTGACTGTGTGCCCCATGGGGGCAAGGACCCTAGGCAGTGTCTTGGCTCTGGCTCAAAGTGAGTAGAAACAGCCTGAGTATGCTGTAGTCTCAAGGGTGTCTAAAAGAGGCCAGGCTGTGAGGAAACCCTCCAGGCTGGGTTCCTTGAAAGCCTCCTGGCTCTGATACCTGACACACTAACAGGCAGCATAGTAAGAGCTGCTCCTGGCTAGCTTACCTTCCCTAACATCCAGGGAGATGAGCAAAGGATGAAGGCTCAAAAGTCACCTGACCTTCTCTGCCATGTCCAGGGACTTCTGGAAGAATAAACATGGTCCTGGAATAAACAGATGGACAGTCTAGGATCCCAGAAAACTGGGAGACCAGAGGATCTCTCTGTCTCTGTCTCTCTATGCCTCTCTCTTTACGTCTCTCTTCCATTCCTCCCTCCCTCCCACCCCACCCCCGCCTGTCTCTCTGTGTTGTGTGTTTCTATGTACCTATTAGCTGTGTGTCCTTTAGTCAGGAACCTAGGCCCCTGATGGCCCAGAAGCAGGTCTAGTTTGGGACCAGGGTGGATCATTTCTTAGGGTGTTGAGCTCCACATAGTCTGGGAAGGCCAGGTTTGGATGTAGTGGAACCCCTTAAGGCTATATGAATGCCCAGGCCATAGCTGGGTGGGCACCAGGTGTAGAAAGGCCCGAGGGGACAGCAGAGGAGTTGTTCCTGATGGTACTTCTGTCTTGGAGGATGAATGAGACAATTGCTTGGTAATAAATAATATGGAGGGTGGCAGGAACCACCCTTCTTTGGGGTCATGGGCGCACTTACACCTTGAGAACTCAGAGCAGCCTGCCTGATCGAGAGGCTCTCTTGGTTGTATCAGAGCAGATGCATCCAGGTAGCTTGGTCGGGTGGGAGAAGTGGAAAGCAATGGCAGGCTTCTCTCCTGGAGGATGTTAGAGAGTCTTCTTCCAGTAGCTGTGACTTCAGGGCAGTCCAGGGGCAGACATTTGGAGACTCTCAGTGCTCATGAAAGAAAGGCTTGGTGGTGGATAGTGGAAAAGCATTTCTCAAATGACCATGGCAATACATCTTCTGGTACCAGAGAGGCCCTTCGGCCCTAGAAAATGTACCTGGAAGTGTATATATTGGAGAGCCAAAAAGAGATAGTAGGAGGTTTGTAGTAGGTAGTGAGTTAGGGAGGTAGATATGAAGTTAGGTGTAGGTAGGTGGGAAAAGACAGATAGATAGATTGATAGATAATAGATAGATAGATAGATAGATAGATGAAGATAGATAGATAGATAGATAGATAGATAGTAGATAGATAGATAGACAGACAGCAGGTGGCTAGCCAGCTGGTATGCACATGGAGAGAAAGTTTGAAGGCACCTTGAGAATTTCCAATGGGCACCCTCAGAGGCAGCTTGGTGTGAATTAGTGTAAGAGGAGTTGGTGAGGGGAGGGGTTGTACTGCAGGGATCCTGTGTGGGACCAGTGAGAAATGCTCATTGTGCTTTGTGTCTAGGTGGCTGTCATCTCTGGTCCACTTGAATCCCTTTGGAGAGCTCTGAGTCTCCTGGGTGCCTAGGCCCTGCACAGGAAGTAGGTGGGTGTATACTAGGATCCAGAAAGAAGGATCTATAGGGAGAGTGACTTGGGGACTTTGGAAGAAGAAAAGAGAGCAAAGTGTCCCCTGAGTGCTGCATGGTGGTTGGTGAAGGGCTGGGGTGTGGTAGAGGGTTCTAGAGAGGGGAGAGATTGTGAGGGAGCTGGAATTAGCTCATAATGGTTGCCTGGTTTCCTGCTCACCTGGAGATGCTTACTTAGTAGGTGCTTAGAATTCGGGGCCCCAAGCCAGGGCCTGGTTGTCAAGGAGGCAGGTTGGGATGGAATATTCATTCTTCTTTTTGTTCAGTGTCCTATTTAACCCCCCTGGTCCTTTATTTTTTGAACCCCAAAAAAAAGGCCCCAAAAAAATTTTTTTAAAAGCTTTTCCTGGTAGTTTTTCCTTCCCAACATCCCGGGGGATGAGCAAAAGGGGGGGGGGAAGGGGGGGTCAAAAGGGGGCACCCGACCTTTCTCTGGGGGGATGCCCCGGGACTTTGGAAAAATAAAACAAATTTGGGTTTCCCCCCCGGGGGTAAAAAGGGGTGGAAAAGGGCTAGGATTTTCCCCCCAAAAAATGGGGGGGGGCCCCCCTTTGGGGTATTTTTGTCTCTGTCAAAATTTTCCACCTCTCTCTTTTTTGTTTTTCTCCCAAATTTTTTCCCCTTTCCCCCCCCCCCCCCCCTGTCTAGTGGGTGTTGTGTTTTGTTTCTATTTTTTTCTAAAATTTTTTGTGTTTTTTCCCCCTTTTTTGGGCAGGGAAAAAAAAATAGGGCCCCTTTTATTGGGGGGCCCGAAGGGAGGGGGCTAAATTTGGGGCCCCCTTGGGGGGGGTTTTTTTTTTAAGGGGGGGTTTTGGGCCCCCAAATTTTTTTGGGGGGGGGCAAAAATTTTGGGGGGGTTTTGGGGGGGGAAACCCTTAAGGGGTATAAATAGGGGGCCCCCCCCCTAGGGTGGGGGGGGGGCAAACCCCCTGGGGGGGAAAAGGGCCGGGGGGGAAGCAGGGGAGTTTTTTTCCCGATTTGGGAAAATTCTTTTCTTGGAGGAATTTTAAAAGAAAATTTTGGTTTTGGGGGAAAAAAATAGTAAAGGAAGGGGTGGCAGGGGGAAAAACCCTTTTTTTGGGGTCCAAAGGGGCCGGGGCCCCAAAAACCCCCGGGGAAGGGAAAAGGGAGGGGGGCCCTTTGGGCCCCCGGGGGAAGGGGGGGGGGGAACCCCTTTTGGGTTTGGGGGCAGGGGCAGGGGGTTTTCCTCCAGGGGAAAAGGGTTTTTCGGGGGGGGGGAAGGGGGAAAAAGGGGAAAAAAACCCCCTTTGGAAGGGTTCTCTCCTGGGGATTTTAGAGGGGTCTTCTTTTCCCCCAGCTTTTGGCCCCGGGGGAGTCCAGGGGGGGGAAGGGGGACATTTTGGGGGGCTCTCAGTGCTCCCGAAAAAAAAGGCTTGGTTGGGTTTTGGTTGTGGAAAAAAACCCTTTCTCAAATTTACCATGGGCCCCAAAAACTTTTTGGTAAACCCCCCGGGGGGGCCCCCGGGGCCCCCCGGGGAAAAAAAAAAAAATGGAAGTTTTATTATTTTTGGGGGGGAAAAACCCAAAAAAAGGGGGGGTTTGGGGGGGAGGTCCCGTTTTTTTGGTAGTGAGTTAGGGAAAAGGGTTTGGGGGTTTAAGTTAGGTTTTGGTAGGTGGGAAAAAGGGAAAAGTTAAAAAATAGTTTGGGTAGGGTAGGGGCCCCGGGGGCCCCCGGGAGACGGGGGAAAGGGGGGGGTTTTGGGAAGGGGGGTTTTGGGGCCCCCTAGGGGGGGAAAAATTTTAAGGCACCTTTGGGGGAAAAATTTTCCCCCCCCCGGGACCCTCAGAGGGAAACTTGGGGTTTGGGGGGGGTGGGAAGAGGGGGGAAATTTGGGGAGGGGGGGGGGTTGTTTTCTTTGGGGGGGGGATGGGGGGTGGGGGGGAGTTTAGAAAATTTTTTCATTGTGCTTTTTTTCTAGGTTGGGGTGTCTTCGGGGGGGACTTGAAAACCCCCTTTTGGGGGGCTTTTTAGTTTTTTTTTCCCGGGTTTCCTAGGGGGCCCCCCGGGGAGGGAAAAAAAGGGGGGGTTTTTCTAGGATCCGGGGGGGAAAAAAAAGGTCCATTTGGGGGGGGAGGGGGGATTGGGGGGGGGTTTTGGAAAAAAAAAAAAAAAGAGCAAAAATTTTCCCCCAGTGGGGGGGGGGTGGGTTTTTGGGGGGAAGGGCTGGGGGGGGTAAAAGGGGTTTTTAGAGAGGGGGGGGAGGAAGGGTTTGGGGGGGGGGGAAAAAAGGGGGAATTAAGCGGGGCTAAAATTTTTGGGTTTCCCCCCTTTCCCCCCCTCACCTGGGGGTTTTTTTTTTTTTTGTGGTGGGAAAAGGAAAATTTTTGGGGGGCCCCCCCAAAAAGGGGGGGTTTTGGGGTTTAAAAAGGGGGGAGGTTGGGGTTGGGGGGAAAAATTTATTCCTTCTTTTTTAAAGTCCTTGGTTCCCCCGGGGCCCCCCCTTTTCCTGTTTTTAGGGGTTTTTCGGGGGTTTTTTTTTTCCCTATTTCCCCAAAAATTTTGTTTATTTATTTTTTAAAAAATTTTTTAAAAAAAAAAAAAAAAATTATCCTTTTCCCCCAAACTGTGATTTTAGGTAGGGGAGGGGGAGTCCCCCCGGGGGGCTGTCAGTAAACCCCCCAATTTTCCCCCCCCAAAACCCCTTTTTTGGTTTGGGGGGGGGCTCCCCCCCCCCCTTTTATGCAAAACAACCCCCGGGGGGGTTTTGGCCCCCCCGGGGGGGGGGGGGGGCTTTAGGGGCCCCTTTTCTTGGGGTTTTGGTCCAAAAATGGGTAGGGGAAAAAAAAGGGGGGAAAAAAATTTTTTTTAAGGTTTTTAAGGGTGGGGCCAAAAGGCCCCCGGGTGGTTTAGGGGGGAAAAAAACCCCTTCCCCCCCCTCCCCCCGGGTTCCTTGAAAGGCCCCCCTGGCTCTGATACCTGGGCCAAAAAAACGGGGAGGGGATTTCTAAAAAGCCCCTTTTTTGGGGGGGCTTTCCTTCCCTAAACAAACCCCAAAGGGGGGGTGAGCAAAAAAGGTTTTTGGGGGCAAAAAAACCTGACCCCCTTTTTTGGGGCCTTTTTCCAGGGGGACTTTTTGGGGAAAGGGGAATTAAAAAAAATTTCCTGGAATTAAACAGGGTGGGGGGCAGGGCTAGGGAATTTTCCCCAAAAAAACTGGGGGGGGGGGAAACCGTTGGGTATCTTTTGTCTCTGTCAACCCCTTTTCCCCCCCTCTTGTACCGGGGCTCTCTTTTCCCCCCTTTCCCCCCCCCCCCCCCCCTGGGGCCCTTTTTTAGGGGTGTGTGTGTGTTGGGGGTTTTTTTTTTTTCTATTTAAAAAGTGTTTCCTTTAGTCAGGGGAAAACCCTTTTCCCCCGATGGGGCCCCCAAGCAGGGGTTGTTTGGGGAATGGGGGGTTTTTTACTTTTGGGGTTTGAGTCCCCCAAATTGTTTTGGGAAGGGGGCCCGGGGGTTTTTGGGGTAGGGGGAAAAAACCCTTTTAAGGGGGGTAATTTTTTATTTCCCCGGCCTTTGTGGGGTGGGGGACCCCGGGTTTTGGGGAAAGGGGGGCCAGGGGGGAAAAGAAGGGGGGGGAGTTCCCCGATGGGGGTTTTTTTTTTTTTGGGGGATGAATTGGGGGACAAAAGGCCTTTGGGGGGAAAAAAAGTTGGAGGGTGGCAGGGGGGAAAACCCCCCTTTTTCCCCTTTGGGGGGGGGGTGGGCGCCCTTACCCCCTCTGAGAAAAGGCCAGAGGCAGGGGGCCCTTTTTTGGGGGGGAGGGGGGGCCCCCTCTTGGGGGTTTTTTAGAGAGATGGCCTTCCCGGTAGGGTTTTTTTTCGGGGGGGGGAGAAAGGGGGGAAAAAAAAAAAGGCAGGCTTTTTTCTCCTGGGGGTGGGGTTTTTTTGGGGGGGTCTTTTTTTCCCCCAGCTGTGACTTTTAGGGCCCCGTTTTCCCCCGGGAAAAGGGGGTTTGGAGGGCTCTCAGGCTCATGAAAGAAAAAAGGGGGGGTGGTGGATAAAAAGGGAAAAACAAAATTTTTTTAAAGGGGCCCTTGGGAAAAAAAATTTTTTTGGTAAACCAGAGAGGCCCTTTGGGCCCTAGGGAAAAAAAAACCTTTTGGGAAAAAAATTTTTTTTTTGGGGAAGAGGGGAAAAAGGGGTTTTGGGGGGAGGTCTGTTAAATAGGTAGTGAGTTAGGGAGGTAGGGTATGGAAAAAAGGGGGGTTTTTTAGGTTGGGGAAAAAAAAGGGGGTAGGGGGGGGTAGATTGGGTTGAAAAGGGGAAAAGGGAACCCCAAAGGTAGGGGGTCCAAAAAGGAAAAAATTTTTAAGGGGGGGGGTTTTTAAAAGGGGGAGAGGGTTGGGGAATTTTTAAGGAAAATTTTAGGGGGGGGTTTGCCCGGGGGGGGGGGGGCTGGGGGGGGCTAGGGGGGCCCCTTGGGGAAAATTTTTCCTTTTAGAGGAAAATTTTTAAAAGGGGCCCCTTTTGGGGGAAATTTTGGGGAAAATCAAAAAAGGGATTGGTGTTTGGGGGGGGTTAAAAAGGGAAAAAAAGGGGGGGGTTTGGGGTTGGGGGGGGAAGGGGGGGGTTGGGGGTAAAAGGGTTTGGGGGGTTTTGGGGAAAAGGGAAAAGTCATTTTTTGGGTTTTTTTTGTCTAGGTGGGTTTTTTCATTCGGGGGCCAAATTAATTTCCCCTTTGGGGGGGAGCTCTTTTGGGTTTCCCGGGTCCCCAGGCCCCCAAAGGGGAAGGGGGGGGGGTGTATACCAAAGGGGGTCCAAAAAAAGGACTTTTTGGGGGGGGATGACGGGGATTTTTGGGAAAGGGGAAAAAAGAGCCCGGGCCTGGTGTCAAGGGGGAGGCGGGTTTGGGGGGATGGAATATTATTCCTTCTTTTGATATGTCCTTGCCCCCAGCCCCCCCCCTCGCCCTGTTCCTAGGTTTTGGGTTGTTATCTCTCTATTTCCCATCCTTTTGTTTATTTATTTTTTTTAAAAGAATTTCTTCTGGGGAGCGTGTTAGGAGGCAAGGGGGCCGGGTCTGTCAGAAAATCCCCCAAAAACCCCAAAAACCTTCAATGTCTGGGAGGGTCCCCCACCCTTCCTATGCAAGAACCTGACTGGTGCCCCATGGGGCAAGGACCTGGGCAGTGTTTGGCTCTGGTAAAAGGAGTGAAACAGCCGAGTATGCTGTAGTTCAGGGTGTCAAAAAGAGGCCGGCTGTGAGGAAAACCCCTCCAGGCGGGGTTCCTTGAAAAGCCCCCTGGCTTGAACCTACACAAAAAACAGGCAGCATAGTAAGGCTCTCCTGGCTACTTCCCTTTCCCCCTAACACCCAGGGAGATGAGCAAAGGATGAAGGCTAAAAAGACCTGACCTTCTCTCCATGTCCGGGTTTTCGGGAAAAGAATAAACATGGCCTGGAATAAACAGATGGCCCCAGTCTAGGATCCCAGAAAACTGGGAGCCCAGAGGATCTCTCCCCCCCCTCTGTCTTCTATGCCTCCCCCCTTTAGTCTCTCTTCCTTTTCCTCCCTCCTCCCCCCCCCACCCCGCCTGTCTTTTTTCGGTGTTGTGTGTTTCTATTACCATTGTTTGGTGTCCTTTAGCAGGAACCTGGGCCCCCCTGATGGCCCAAAGCAGGCTAGTTTGGGCCAGGGTGGATCATTTTCTTGGGGTGTTGAGTCCACTTAGTCGGGGGGAAAGGGCCGGGTTTTGGATGTAGGGGGAACCCCTTAAAAGGCAAAATTTGAAGCCCGGCCATAGTTTGGGGTGGGCACCAGGTTGAAAAAAAGGCCCGAGGGGGAAAAAGAAGGAGTTTTTCCCCTGATGGTATTCGGGGTCTTGGAGGAGGGAATGGACTTTGCTTGGTAAAATAATATGGAGGGGGGCAGGAACCCCCCTTTTTTGGGGTCAGGGGGCATTTCATCTGAGAACTCGAGCACCCTGCCTTGATGGGAGGGGCTCTCTTGGTTTTCGAGCAGATGCATCCAGGGCTTGGTCGGGTGGGGGGAGTGGAAAGCAATGGCGGCTTCTCTCCTGGGATGTTAGGAATCTTCTTCCAGACTGTGACTTTCAGGGCAGTCCAGGGGCAAAATTTGGGGGGGACTCTCAGTGCTCATGAAAGAAAGGGGTTGGTGGGGGATAGTGGAAAAGATTTCTCAAATGACCCTGGAAAAAATTTTTTGGACCCAGAGAGGGGGCCCTTTGGCCCTTGAAAATGTACTGGAAATGTATATATTGGAGAGCCAAAAAAGAAGTTTTGGGGGTTTGAGGTAGGTAGTGAGTTTGGGTAGGAATGAAAATTAGGTGTAGGGGAGTGGGAAAAAGAGAAAAGATAGATTTATTTGATAGATAGAGATGTAGATAGATGTTAGAATAGATAGATAGATAGTAGATTGAAGATAGATAGATAGACAGACATGGGTGGCAGCCCGTGGGATGCACATGGGAGAAAGTTTGAAGGACCTTGGGGAATTTCCAATGGGGGCCCTCAGAGGACTGGGGTGAATTGTGAAAAAAAGGGGTTGGGAGGGGGGGGTTTTTTACGCAGGGATCCTGTTGGGAAACCGGAGAAATGCTCATTTGCTTTGGGTCTAGGTGGGGGTGTCATCTCTGGTCCACTTGAATCCCTTTGGGGAGCTCTGAGTCTCCCCGGGTACCTAGGGGCCCGCACAGGAATGTAGGTGGGTGTTAATAGGATCCGAAGAAAAGGGTCATAGGGAGATGATTGGGGGGTTTGGAAAAGAAAAAAAAGAGCAAAGTGTCCCTGAGTGTGCATGGTGGTTGGGGGAGGGGGGTGGGGTGTGGAGAGGGTTCTAGAGAGGGGAGAGATTGTGAGGGGGCTGGAATTGCTCATAAAGGTTGCCCGGTTTTTCCTGTCACCCGGAGATGCTTACTTATAGGGCTTGAATTTTGGGGCCCCCAACCAGGGGCCCGGTTTTCAAGGAGGGAGGTTGGGAGGAATATTCATTTTCCCCTTTTGATTTGTCCTGTCCCAGCCCCCCTGCCCTGTTCCTAGGTCTACGGGTTTTTTTCTCCCTATTTCCCTCCTTTTGGTTTTTATTTTTTTTTTGAAAATTTTTTTAAGGTAAATTTTATTCCCCTCCCCCCCTTTTTCCCGGGAGGGTTATTTCAAAAAAGGGGTTAGGGGAAGGAAAGGAGGGCCCCTTGGTTGGTCAAATTAAAACAAACCCCCAATTTCCCCAGGGGGAAAAAACCCCCTGGGGGCTTGGGGGGCCCTTAAACC
>JAJTUV010004348.1:0-22540 GCA_021653895.1 Mastomys natalensis
TCTGTCTCTTCTGTCTCTCTCTCTCTCTCTCTCTCTCTCTCTCTCTCTCTCTCTCTCTCTCTGTGTGTGTGTGTGTGTGTGTGTGTAAACAACTACACCCATATTGAAAAAGAAAAACAAATATAAGGATAGAATAGTGTACAACTAGTAGAATGGATGCAACCAGACAAAGAAAACAGCAAGTGTTGACAAGTACTTGGAAAAATAGAACCTTGGTAGGTTAAGGATCATAATGTATAATGTTTCAATGTGTGATACATAATATACCATATATTTTGGAGACAATTACCTCTAACCACAACTCTCCCTCTTCTACTCCTTTTTCCCTCCATTAGTCTCCTGCATTGATTACATTAATTCTCCTTATACTTTCATAAATATTTTTGACAAATTATTTAATTAAGCATAAACATACCACATGGCAGTTATCTGTCCAACTGACTTGTGAAGCTCCCTCAAAACATTTATGAAAAAAGTTCAACAATATTTATTTATTTATTTATTTATTTATTTATTTATTTATTTATATGAAATCTATTTATATGAAATAAAAGCTACAGGAGTTTGAGAGATGGCTCAGCAGTTAACAGCATTTGTTGATCTTGCAGATGACCCAAGTTCACTTCGCAGCTTCTGTATAATGACTCACAGCTATCTATAACTCCAGTCCCAGGAGATCCAGTGCTCTCTTCTGACATGTACAGGCATGGCACATATGTGGTACATAATCCATATATGTAAAACAAAATAAATAAAATATTTTTTCAAACAATGGGAATTGATCTAAAGTCTATCAACTGGTGAAAGAATTAAGCTGTATGCTTTATCCATCTAGTGGGATACTATTTGCCTTTTAAAAGGGACAGACTACTAATACAGTCTATATGAATGAACATCAAAATCATAATTCTAATTGAAAAATCAAGAGGAAAAATATTGTGTATTGTTTGGTTTTCTTCATATACAGATATATAAATGAGGAATTTATAATTACAGAAACCATCACTGGTTCCCTGAGCCTGGATGTGGGTGTGGGTGTTGACAACACATGGCCATAAATCCTTTTTGAAGTGATAGAAATGTTCTAAAACTGTACTGTGGGGGCAGATGAATTTAAAAATTATTAAAATTCATAGAATGTATAATTATACTAGGGTACATTATATATGTAATATACATCAGACAACAAGGAAGCTTTAAAATATCTCATGAAAACATATTTTTTTGTGGCACCACCCTAAATTCTATTAAAGGTTCACAAAGCAAGATCATGTATCTAAACTCATTAATTACAAAGAAAAAGAGAGGAGATGATAGCAAAAGAGAAGTATAAACAAGTATAAACACAAAATTGAGAGATAAGCAGTGGAATGTAGTAATAAATGATGTACCAGAAAGAAATCGTTGGTTGTTATATATTTAATATAAGACCTTCACAAAAGCTCATCTTTTAAAGTCTTGGTCTCTAGAGGGATGTGCTGTCATAAGGTGGGTGGATTATGAAGGCACACTCATCTTTATATATTAAATTCATAGCTAAATGAACTCTTCAAAAGATGGAAGAAATAAGTTACTGGGCATATGAACCTGAAGTATACATACTACCTATGGTTCTACTTCCTAGGTACCACAACGCAAGGAGCTGTCCTCTCTCACATTCTTCCTCCATAAAGTTTTACTTCATCATGGAAACAGAATAAGGAGTGACAGAAACTTTGAAACCATGAGCCAAAATGGCTGTGGTTCTGGACTGAATGAAAAGGAGAAAAGTAAATTGAGCATCAGGTGCATGGTCTGCTTCCTGACTGACGATGAAGTATTACCTCAATGTCTTGTACTCATATCCTCATACTTCTCCTACCTTGAATGACAGCATATCCTAGACTTTTAAATCCAACTAAAGTCTTCCTTTCTTAATATTTCTTCTTATCACATATTTTGTCACAGTAATAAGAAAAATAACTAAAATACTAACATTGATTTTCGTTGACACATCTGAGCCAGGCTTTTGATTAGAATGTCTGTTGCTGAGCAGCGTGCGAGCACACACACATGCTTGATATTGAGATGAAATGAAAGGCTAATGTGGGGATTCCAAATTCTAAGTATATCTATGGCAACTATCTTAGTTGAGGTTCCTATTGCTGCGATGAATACCACATTCAGCTTAGGGAGAAAGGGGTTTTTATTTCATCCTACACCTTGTAGTCCATCATCCAAAGAATCCAGGAGAAAAACTCAAGGTAGGAACCTGGAAACAGGAAATAATGCAGAAGTCATAAAGAAGCAGAGCTTACTGATTGCATTCACAACTTGCTCAGCTTGTTTTTTTAGAGCACCCATGACAATCACCTCAGAAATGACATTGCTCACAGTGAGATAGGCCCTCTCAAATCATTCATCAATAGAAACAATGCAGTAAAGGCTTGCCCACATGCCAATTTGGTGGGGCCACTTCTTAATTAAAATTCATTGGTTCCTTTTTCCTACATGGTTTGAATTTATGACAGTAGACCTAAAACTACACAACACACAAACAATATGCATTCTGGACCTGGAAAAATACACTTAGGATGTATTTGGGGACCTACTGTGAGGTGGACTTCAGTCAAATTTCCATAAATCACTTGAGCTACCTAATCTACTTTTTACTAGAAACCTAATCCCATAAATAGTCCTTCTGTTTGAATAAATTAAGAAACTCACTGAGCTCTTCAGCACTCCATAACACCTCCCTATGGAAAACACTTTGTGTATCGCCTCTAAGGACCGGCTTAGTCTTGAATTTGGTTATAGAGCAGCGATCATTCCTGGAGGATGTCTATATTGTCTTACCTGGCATCTTCTTCAGGGAAAGTCACTGTGGCTTGTTCTAAAGACAATGCAGGAATAACTCCTGCAGAAAAAAATACGGAAAGGGAAATACTACAGAGAATTAAGGTTAAGACTGCATCTTCTGCCGGGCGGTGGTGGCGCACGCCTTTAGTCCCAGCACTTGGGAGGCAGAGGCAGGCGGATTTCTGAGTTCGAGGCCAGCCTGGTCTACAGAGTGAGCGCCAGGACAGCCCGGCTACACAGAGAAACCCTGTCTCGAAAAACCAAAAAAAAAAAAAAAAAAAAAAAAAAAAAAAAAAAAAAAAAGACTGCATCTTCTGACATGGACAGGATGACTATTTCTTTAGGTAAAAACAAAAACAACAAAATACCTTCAGATTTTGAGAGTTTGAAGTCCTGAGCCTTATTAAGGTTCTGCTATACATTACCATCCCAAGTTATAAGATCCTACCATGAGGAGAGCAACAATACCAACCATCCAGAGACCCCAGGATCTAAATCACCAGCCTGGGAGCGCTTAGGGAGGGACCCATGGCTCCAGCTATATATGCAAGGGAGCTATATATAAGTGGGAGAAGAGATCCTTCGTCCCCTGAAGGCTGGATGTCCCGGGGGGCGGTAATCGAAGGTGGGGAGGTGGGGGTACACCCTCATAGAAGCCAGAGGAGGGGTTCTTCTATTATCTGTCTCTAACAATATCTTCTCTGGCTCAGTTCAGCTTCTTCTGGCTCAACTGTCACCAACTGTCTTCTCAGTCTGTTAGCCAAATTCACTTTCAACTGTTTCTTATTTTTACTCTTCAAAATCTCTTCTCTGACCCTTCTTTTCTATTTTCTGGACCTTACTTCTACCTACTCCCCAATCTTACTACTCTGTTCTACTAGTACACTTCTCTCACTCTCTCCTTACTCTCTTTAACTCTCAGATTCTACAGGCTTTTATATTCATTCCTGTTTCCAGAAGTCCAAGAGCCAACTGTAACTGAAGAGAATGGAGTCATTTAAAGAACAAAGACCATAAAATATATCATATTCCCGATGTCTCACAATGCATAGATCAAGAATCTAGTAATTTCTCAGTTCCACAAAACAGTCCTAATCTGGTGCTGAAGGCTTACAGGATTCCTGAGGAGATCTGTTAGTCTTCAGTCTATTTTGGAAACCTGAAGAAGCTCAGTTTATTATTACTGAAGGGATTCCACAGCAAAAGGATAAAAATGAACCTTGTCAGTGTGAAGAAAAGCAGGTAGTAGGCAAAGTTTTCTTCTTCCATGTCCTTTTATTTAGGCTGCCACCAGTAGATCCCACCTCCATTTAGGATGTGTCTTCCTGCTGAAGATAGTCTGACAAGAAAACTTCTCAAAAGACTACCCAGCAGCTTGTTTTTAAGTGTTAAGATTAAGAGTGTAGTCAAGAGAACAATCAAGATTAGCTACTACATATAAGAAGAATTTTACAGATAGTAAGTTGTTGAAATGTTTTGACAAGTCGCTTTTCATGTAAACCCCTTCCCCCATTACTAAATAGTGAGGAGGCCTGGTAACACAAGCTTATAAATCTCATGTGGTCAAGAAGAGGGCCAAGAGAAATTTCAATTTAAAGTCTTCCTGGGCTAGAGTGAGGTCAAGGTCATCCTAGGTAATCTTAAAGAGACTCTATCTCAAACCAAAGTAAGGAGAAGGCTTGGAATGTAGCTCACTGGTAGAACATTTTCCCCTGTGTGTCTAAGACTCTAGGTTGAAACTCAAGTACCATAAGGAAGGAAGGAAGGAAGGAAGGAAGGAAGGAAGGAAGGAAGGGAGGGAGGGAGGGAGGGAGGGAGGGAGGGAGGGAGGGAGGGAGGGAGGAAGGAAGGAAAGAAGGAAGGAAGGAGGAAGGAAAAGGATGAAAGCACATCATCAATAAGAAAAGAGAGAAAACTTTAAGAGATATAGCTTTTAATTGGTTGAGGAAGTTATTTTCTCCTATTAGATTTCTATAACTTTTTCCTTTTATCAAAAATGAGTGCTAAAATTTCTCAAAGGCATCTTCCATATCTATTGAAATGGTTTCATGGGTTTCTCCTTTCAAACACTATTATCATGACCTATTTTGACATGAAACCCTACTTATTCAGAATGCATTCTCCTCTTTACACATTGTGAGCTTATATTTGGCAGTTTTTTTATTGGAGATTTCTGAATTGATGCTATGATGGACTTTAATGTGCAGTTTTCTTTGTTAGAATGTCTTTTATCTGATTTCCTTAGAAATATAATGCTGGTTTCATAAGTTGAGTTATGAAGCAGTTCTTTTATTATGTTTCATGGAGAATTTCTACAGAATTGTAATTATTTCTTCCTTAAACACTTGATAACATCTTTCGGTTAAACTTTCTGCAGTAAAATTTTTCTTAGAAAATACTTAAGCTAAAAATTTCATTTGCTAGAGTTACATAGCATGTTTCAGGTTGCCTATGTTTCATCTGGTGAGCTTTGAAATCTTTTAAGGAATCCATACACTTAACAAATTATACAATTTGTTATTGTTCTGTTTTTAATAATTTGTTATTATCTTTCAGATATTAGCATTGCTTATAGCAACCTCCTCTTCTACTGTCTCACTTTCTTCTCTTGAGACAGTCTCTTGTTGTAGAGTCTGACTTAGGACTCTACATGGAGACCAGGTGATTTTGAGTTTCTGGTCTCTGTCTCCTTGGTGCTGGGATTTACATGTGTGCGCTGCCATACCCAGATGTACTCTTCATTCTTGATACCTCTACTTGGTGATCCTTTTTTCTTGGCCAGTCAGGCTGTATGCTTTGACTTTTGAAATAATCTGCTTTTCCTTTGTTTCTCAAGTTCAGAGCTCTTATCTTTAAAAAAAATTGTGTGCATGTGTGGGTCTCTCTCTGTGTGTGTGTGTGTGTGTGTGTGTATGTGTGTGTGAGTGTATTCATATCACATGCATTCAGAAGCAAATGGAGATGGTAGGAGGCATTAGAAGCCCTGCAACTGAAATTAAAATTGGTTTTGAGCCTCGTTGTGGGTACTGAACACCAAACACAGGTCCAAGTGCTCTTACCAGCTGAGCCATCTCTCTAGCCCCAATGTGCTAGTCCTTACATTCTCCCTCTCTTTGATTTTCATTAGGTATTCTTTTCTTTCCCTAATTTTCTTTGTGTAATATTAGAGACTGGGTGTGATTTTTCTTCCTTTATAATCTAGAACTCATTAAGTTTCCCTCTTAATATCATATTAGTTGTATCCCATGAAATTTCTAGTATGTTGTATTTTGTTAGTATTCAACTCAAAAATGTTTGCCAATTTTCACTGTTAATTTATTTTGACTTTTTTTCTACTTTGTTTTGTCAAGTTTAATTTTATTGTAGTCAGAAAAACATTTTATGTGATCTAAACTCCTTTAAACATATTAAAATTTGCTCTGTGGCCTTGAACATATTTGTTCTTTGTGACATTTATAGACGTTTGTTTAGAATGCTGTGTGAAACAAAAGTTTACAATTTTGATGTAGTCTAGGAAGGGCTCCTAGTTTTTTACTAAGTTGCAATGATATTCTGTAATGTGACCCTTTGGTAGCCTAACAAGAGACCTCACATGACAGAACAGGCAGAGCCAAAGAATGTAATCTGTAGGATGTAGGCTCCGCAAAGCTTTTCTCCAGAAGCAACATACCAGTCTAAATTCGTGAGTTAATGAGGGAAGAAACTATAGAAGTCTCTCCAGTACAATACGACTGGTGCATTCTATCCCCCTAATGTGTTCTACCTCATTTCCTGGGTTCTAAGCCAATAGCAGGAGTAAGTCACTGCAGGAATACACATAGTAGATCATGTTTCCGATGAGAGGATCAACATCACACATTAAATGAATGTAAGACTTGATTTTCCTGCCTTTACCTCTCTAGTGCTTGGTTTATACGAACATACACACACATCCACTTTTATGTGTTACTGTGGACTGAACTCAGGGCTTTATGTATGGTTGCAAGTATTAATTGAAACATTTCGGCATGTGTCTGTAGATATCAGTTTTCCCTTGGCATGGTATTTAAGTAGGCTTCTACAAGGGAGCTGGAGTCCAGTGGTGAATTATTGAGAATCCACTGACTTGGAATACTTCTTTAGGATACACAAAATTTAACACTCTGGCAAGGACTCTGATGGGAAAAACTCATCACACATATGTAAGCCTAGAGAAAAGATACAGACCCCATTCGTTGGGATATGAAAATCCAGAATTGCCCTAGCCAATGGTAAAGAAAACAACAGAAAGTCTCTGGAAAGTAGAAATACATGAATAGATGTATTCTGTAAAATTCAGTAGAAAATTACATTTCATGGTTCACATCAATCGAAGAAATCAGTATTCTTTAGGGCCTTAGGAATGTGTTAAGGAGGATGAGTAAGAATTTAAACGTTAGGTTTCTTCTGTGGGCCAAGAATGATAGTGAGAGAGATTTTCATTGTCTATGACTTATTAACATGTGAAAAATGATATGGCTTTACAAGCCAGAAACCAGAATTGACATAGTCTCAAAAAAATAGCATTTTAAATGGTTATTCTATATGTTATGAGGAACATGTAGGTTTAGGGTCTAACATCTAATGTTTTCTATTAAGTCAATGGTTTCTTCATTTAATTTTGATGATTAGCAATTTATTCCTCCTTTTCTACAACAAAATACTATGTTGTAGAAACTTAGGGAAATGAAAAATAAATAACTTGGAGCATAATGTATCATACAAAAGTGTATGAGAGATTTCTTTCCTCTAAATCTCTGATTTCCATATTTTCTTCAGATCAGTTTCTAGAAGCAGAACAGTTGTCTTGCAGTTGATGAATGTTTGTAGAGTTTCTGGCTCATGTTGCTGGACTGCCTTCAGAAAGTCATCAGATTGCCTTCTCAGTTGCAATCTATCAATGTTCCTATTCTATGTTCAATTGCCAACACCTGATTTTAGAATTTTGCATGGATTTACCACTAAAATAGGTGAAATATTGTCTTTATATTATTTGTGTGTATTTGTTAGTATCTTATCTTATGTATTTATTGAATTCATATAAATGACAACATTTGGGAGTTGTTACACAGATTGAATTGCTAATAGAATTTTAGGCAGTAATGAAGTCTTAAACACATTGTTTGGGTTCAGGTTTTCCCCACTGTAGTTTTTACTTTTATAAGGTTATACTGAATTTTGCTTCATCATGTGTGCGATATGTCCTTTTCCCACTAAATTAACACAGAATTTTAATTAAATATTTATATATACTCTGTATGTGAGATGTATCAAGAGTTTTCCTTCTGCTTCATTGAACTTACTTATTCTGCAATAATATTATTCAAACTAATTTTGAAAGAGAATATTTCTTCTTTTACATATTTTATTAATGAATTATATACATCTCTTTATCCTATTAAACTGCAAGACAACTGTTCTGCTTCTAGGACTAATTTAACTTAAATAATAAATTTTAATCTTGATGCAATAAACATATGTGTGGCTGTTGTGTATAGAGTAATTTGGAAAAAAATAACCATCTGTGTGCAGTGGGGTATGAGGTCTGCAGTGCCCTGGCACACACCATACTTTAATCATGGCAGTTTTGTTTCTTTAAGTTGTGTTTTGTTTTTTTGGTTTTTTTGCTGTGTTTGTTTGTTTGTGTATTTTTGGTGGTAGTTTTAATTCTAAGAGGGGAACCTGATCTGGTATTGGGTAGAGCAACAGGACTGAAACCCTGAGGGCCAGCAGAAAGAATAGAAACAGGCAACCTCAGGAGGTAGGAGGTGGGGGGACCCTCCAATGTACCAGAGACCTGGGAGGTGAGAGACTCTCAGGACTCAAAGGGAGGGACCTTAGATGAAATGCCTGACAGTGGGTAAGAGGGAACTTGTAGAGTCCACCTCCAGCAGAAAGACAGGGAAGGCATCAAGTGAGGGAGGGGGTTGCCATCCGACACTCAAAACTGTGACCTATAATTGTTCCTATCTGAAAGAACTGCAGGAATGAAAATGGTGAGGAGTCTGAGGAAAAAGAAGGTCCAGTGACAGGCCCAAAGTGGGATCCAGCTCAAGGGCAGGCCACAAGGCCTGACGCTATTACTGAGGCTATAGAGTGCTCACAAAAAGGGACCTATCATGACTGCCCTCTGAAAGACCCAACAAGCAGCTGAAACAGTCAGATGCAGTTATTTGCACCTAACCAATGGACAGAAGCTGCTGACCCCTGTGGTTGAATTAGAGAAAATCTGGAAGAAGCTGAGGAGGAGGGCGACCCTGTAGGAGGACCAGTAGTCTCAATTAACCTGGACCCCTGAGATCTCTCAGACACTGGGCCACCAACCAGGCAGCATACACCAGCTGATATGAGGCCCCCAACACATATATAGCAGAGGACTGCCTAGGTTTAGTCAGAGAAGATGCACCTAACCCTCAAGAGACTGGAGGCCCCAGGGAGTTTAGAGGTCTGGTTCGGTGGGGGTGGGGGACATCCTTGTGGAGATGGGGATGGGAAGGAGGTATGGGACGTGGAATAGTCAGAGGGTGGATGGGGGCAGAAAAAATCTGTAGTGTGAATAAGCAAATAAATAAAAGATTACATAAAAAGCATTTATCATTAGGATAGTAAAAACTAATATTTTATTTGATCTTATTCTTACCCTTACCCATCTTCTTTATTAAAATGGCTATTAGGTATTGTTATACTAACATTCACTCCCTTGGCGTATCACATATAGCATGTATCTTTTGCCAAAATAGAAAATGGACTGATATAGAGGAGAATTAGAAAGAAGGAAAAACATTGAGCTAATGGATATCTAAGGAAGGAATGGTTGTGCTTTAGGCCTTGGAGAGGATGCTTGATGAAAGGTTGAGTCATTGATTCAATAAAGCAGTTTAATTGATTCTCAGAGATTGGTGTAATAGATTGTTAGCTTCTAACTCCAGGCGGTGGCTATTATAAGCCTAGCATTTCACACTGGTGATGAGGAAAAACTCCCTACAGCAACCGGAAAAGCCATTTCGGCTCGGTAGAATAGATATAGTGTCAACCGGTGTGAACATGTTAGTGGAAAGTAATCACAGTTCCCATTAGAGGTATCCTGCCTAGTAATGAGTTTCAGATCTTAATGGCATTGTATAGCATTGCATGTGTTTGAATATATGAAGATCTTTAAGTAGTAAAAAGGAGTAGAGAATATAGATACTCTGCAGCTATGCTAATCACTGAATTTTAACAGAAAGGATGTTTTTCAAAGCATTTTTTTCTGAAAGAAACAGAATAAACTATATGGCCCATATTTATAATCAGTTTAGCAGTTTCTGATATACTCAGTTTTCCTTCTTTCGAGGTATATGCTGACAAGCTTAATCAAATCTCCCAAGTTAAAGTTAGCTGACCATTGAAGGCATACACATAGAGAGATACTACATGGTATTTCACAGTTGAAGCTCGTAAATAATAGTGGGTTATCTACTGAACTAAAATATTACTGGTACTACTTTTACTTACCTATAATTTTTAATATCATAAATGTATGCACAGGCCAGTATTGGAAATTATCATGCAAAGTAAAGGAATCCAGACCCAGAACGGCAAACTACATGTTTTCTCTCATATGTTTCTCTCATATATTTCTCAATATAGGCAGACAGACAGACAGACAGACAGACACACACACAGACACACACACACACACACACACACACACACACACATATATATATATATATATTATAGCATTTTACCTATATTTCAAAAGAGAAAGAAGGAGGCCAGTAGAGGAAGAATAACAAAAAACGTAATAGGAATGAATAAGAGCCAAGTATGTGATGCACACATTCAAAAATGTCATAAAAAAAAACACGTCACTTTGTATAATGAATATGCCCTAATAATTTTTGAAAGCTTAAAAACTCAGCCACAAAATTTTAAATAATGATTTTTTGCTATTATTCCCAAAGTATGGCAATTAATTTTCTCTATTATTCATTATAACAAAAACACATGTTCAATTTGGATTTGCATTTAAATGGTACATTGTCTATTGCATCTCTTCTGTTTAAACATTTTTAGGGAGACTATACTGAAGATGACAGAAGATGTAATCCTCTTGTGGCAATGCAGGGTGATTATAATAGAAAGCCTGCACTGCAATACTTGTTATAAAAGATGTAGACACATGTTTTTGAAAAAACACATAGGCTTTGGTTGGTAGGATATAGCAATGCAGACTACAGACAAGATTAATTCCTAGAGTTGATCTGAATCTATGAAATTTAGTTTTGAATTTTATTTACTTTTTTGTTACAAGATTTGGGGCACTTGATCATTTAAATGATTTTGGGTTTTGTCTGACTATTTACAAAATTACACACAATAATCACTATCCCATACAGTTACTGTGTTAATTAAGTTACACATATAATAAAATGTTATGAACTAAACACTATAGATGATATATAACATATTATACTTTATTAAAATATTATATTTTAGGGGACATTCACAGACATTTCCATGTAAAACTGTATTTCTCTTTTCTGAGAATACTGAAAAGACAATACTGATGAATAATTTTAAGAATTGTATTATCTTGCTTTCTTGTCTCCAAGGAAAATACTATAATAGTCAAAAAGGCAGAGGTAGCTCAAAGTCTAGGTCCTCAATTTGCTCTTGGCAAAGTCATAGTCTATCACCTGATCTTTTCCCTCATGTGTCACTTTCTCTCTCAATCCCTTTCAAGAAGAGCTAATTAGTATAGTTCCAATCCTTGTCAACCAATTAGGGAAATTATGATCTCCCCAATGGAGAAAATAACTTTTCTGATCATTCGTAGGAAATATTAAGTAGCAATTTTCTCCTTATCCTTCCCTAGAAGGCAGTATCCGTCTTCTATCATACAGGCTGAAGTGTTTTAAAGCATTAGATGTTGTTTTATACAGTATATATTCCCTATAGCATAGCTGAAACTATTCCTCTCCCTACTTAAGACTCCATTGTTAAACATAAGGCATGTATCCCTTAAGGATACCTTAAGCACTACCTTCCCTCTAAGATTCTCTCCCTTCAGAAATTTATGCTGACCTTTAAAAACTTTAGAAAATCTCAGTCAACTATTTGCTTAGCAACTAACCACATTGTTCTTTTGAAGACTGTTACTTGTCATATATTAGAACTAGTCATTGAAGTAAGATATACTCAATGTTTAACATAGAATTTTTGACATCCAGGAACACAAATAAAGACTGTAATGTTTTTGCAGATTAGTTCTGTATTAGAACCTAAGATTTTGATTAAAATAGGATCCATCCTGAGGTAACAGTTTAGGGATATCTCAGGCCTTTTCTTAACATTATGTCTGGTAATGGATATTTATGACTTCCTAAATGACCATGCATCCATTGTTAGTTTGAATATAATTATTTCACACATAGAGACATACAGACACACACACAGACACACACACACACACACACACACAGAGAGAGAGAGAGAGAGAGAGAGAGAGAGAGAGAGAGACCCTCTGCCCACATGCTTTAGGTGTTGGTTGTAGTCTCTCAAGTGTTGCAATAAGTTGCTACATTCACAGCCTACATTTTAGAGTACATAGTTTGGGTTCATAATTTCTGAGACTTGGAAATACAAAAGCATTGTACTATAATCTATTCAGCTTCCAGTAAAGGCTTCATGTTGTATCATAACATAGCAGAGACGCAAAAAGTATCACACACTTAGAGAGGAAGCTCAGAAAGTGAATTAAGTCAACTTGCTTTCTTTTCAGCCTCCTAAAACTGAGTCTGGCAACATATTCATTAATCCTTTCATGACTTTAAAACGTGACAAGAGTAAAATATGTTCTAATCGTGCCATCACTGCTCAACACAGTTTCATTGAGAAATACACAAACCACAACAAATTCATAGAATTATTTGACAAGAGGTTTCAGCTGTAAGTTTTGACCCTGATACATAAGGATTATCCATTCAGCTTGCAAAATTTTCAAACAAAATCTACCTGCTCTCTAACTTGAGTCTCAAGAAGAGCAAAATGGGTTTATATGCTTTCTATTGGGTTTTCAAGAAGCCTCTGCACAGGCAAATCCAGAAACAAATAGCATTTTGTGAATCAAGTCTACTCTGCTCCCATCACATCCCTACTTTTCAATACTGCTTCAATAAGGATCAAGTTTCTAACACAAATCCTCTAGAGTTCATTCAAAACCATCGTATTTGTTTCTTTACTTCACAGAGTGCAATCCTCTACCCGGAAGGAGACTGTAGTCTTACCAGTCATATTCTTGAAGTTTTGTTATCATGATTTATTATATACGAAGTCAATCTAAATGAAATTGAGAAATAATGGGAAGACAGAGCCCCAACAGGGCATCTTTCATCATCAAATGAGGCTGGCTTCTAGTACTGGGAATGAGTTATATCTAAATGAGTCCTTGTCCAAAGGATTCCATGTGACTCCCCAAACAACCCAGGCTGTCGTCAAGACTATGTCAGTTTTCACAAACTGACAGCAAGGCCCCATTGCTAAGAACAACACCTACACAACTCATTGAATGTGGAGAAGTCAAGCTCATGCCTACCTAGAACATTCATGGACTAGTATCCATGGTACTTGGTAGTATCCATACATACAAGTATCCATACTACCAGAGGAGAGAGGTAAACATTAAGCCAGGTACAACCCATGCACTAGTGCCATAAAGTGTGTGTGAGTAATCACCAATATCTTATTTGAGTAAAGACCTACTCTTTGAGATGGAACCCATACCTAACCTGATTGAGTGGTCAAGACCTGAAGGCAGATAGGCCAGGGACCTAGAATAAAATCAAATACTGCAGTTTTTTAGTTTAGCAATGTAGCAATAAAAAGTAGCAAGAAAAATACTCCTAACACCATTCTGTTATACTCATAGATCCATGCATTTCTTGGCCATCATCAAAAATTCTTCTCCTGAAATATATAGGAACAAGTAGAGACACCCACAGCCAAACAGTACTCAGAGAGTGAGATACTTGGGAACATTCAGCCCTAAAAAGGATGTCTCCATCAAATCCCTCCCTGCAGGCTAAGAGTTCTGTGGAAGAGGAATCTGAAATGGTTCAAGAACCAGAGAGTGTGAAGGACACCAAGGAATCAAGGCCTTTAAACACAACAGAGTTGGCACATATATGAACTCACAGAGACTGTGACAGCATGCACACAGGTCCTGCATGGATCTATAACAAATGAGATCCGAAAGCTGAGAGGAGAAAAGACCATATGTTCCCATCTCTAACCCAGAAACTATATCCAATTGGTATCCACTTGCAAATGAAAAATTACTTTTCTCCAAGGGGGATCTCACTAGAGAAGCAAACCACTCTTAAGGGTAGGTTGGATTCCCAACACTAAATGGCTAAGAGAAAACAACTCAACAGAATCTTTGGAGATTCTTCGTCTCATGAGGTTGTCAAAGCGTTTGCTTTTTAACTTATATGACTTTGTATATATATTTTATGCCTTCCAGTTTTGTTGATTTTTGGGGTTCCTGTGTCTGTGAATGTATCTGTCTATATGTGTTTCTTGTGCTTATTCTTTGGCTCTTTTTCCTGTTTGTTTTGTCCTATTCTGATTTATTTTTCTTGTTTTATCTTATTTTATTTTCTTATTCCTTAGATGCCTATTTGTTTTCTAATGAAAGGCAGAAAGGGGGTGGATCTGGATTAGAAAGGAAGCAGGAAGAAAACCATAATCAGAATATATGTTGTGTGGGAAAAGGAAACTCATTTTAATAAAAGAGTACACACACGGGGTGGGGGAGAGAAAGGAATCTAGTAATACATAGAGTACATAGAAGGGAAAGTGAGAAAACATTTTGGATATCTATTCCCGACACTGTTCAGAACCTTAGGTAAGCCATGGACCTAGGGGAAATCCTAATACTATGATTCTGCTAAAGGAATTTAGCAATAAAACTAATCCTAATGGAATTCTGCTATACTCATATGTCAGTGCCTTGCTGAACCATTAGCAGAGAAGCTTCCCCCTACAGTAGAGGAAAACAAATACAGACAGCCACATCTGGACAATGTAAGAGAGTGGGAATCTTTGGAATACTAAGTCCTAAAGAGAATGTCTCCATTAAATCCACTGTCTGAAGTCTCAGGAACCCTTTGGAAAAGGAGGCAGAAAGAGTCTAAGAGCCAGAATTGATGGGTGACTCTTCCAGATATAACAGAACTGATGCTCATATGAACTCATATGAACAAAAGAGTTTTGTTATGAACAATGATTTGAGAAGGAATCTGGAGAAGTGAGACATTTGAAGGAATGTTGTTGTGGTTTTTGAATCCCTAATGTTCATAGTTAGGTTTCTGCAGACTCACTAATCGGCATGCTCTGCTCTGAGTTTTGTCCTGTACTGCATAGGATAAGCACTGCATCTTCTGAATCCTTAACTAGGACTTCTGATCAAATTCAATCCATGGATGATATCATGATCAAAGCATAGTATGAATGAGATTGTAGGAAGGCATTGAATCACCACCCTGTAACCAACTTGGCTATGCTTTTGTTATGTGACTGTCATAATTTGCCAAGGGTTACAATACTTGTTGCTAAATCCTTTATCCATAGTTATAGGTCCCTATGAGTTGTGGTAGCTCACCTTGCTCCCTGATTCTTTCTATCCTAAGCATGGCACCAGCTTCCCTCAGTCTAACCCACCCTCAGATATTCTACTTGGGCACACCATCTTATTCATACTGGGTCTCTGACTAATACAACAGTGTGTAAGAAATACAAGTCAAAAAATTAACTTCCTTTGAAATTTTTCCATCTAAAAGACAGGTTTGACAAGGCCTAAAAACATGAATAACCTTCTAGTAAGTGTCTTACAATACAGGTTAATTTTAGCCTCTTACATAAAGTTCTAAAACTCTAGGAAAGGGAAATGAGAGAATGAATTATGCTGCTGGCAGGGTTTTGAAGTAATACTGGATAAATTTAGAACAGAAATAGAGTCCATACTTATTGCTCTATCTGTGGACTTCATTATTTGGGATATGTAATTTCATTTCCTAATGGCTCTGACTTGGCTTAATGAAGTCAGCTAATGCTTCCCTTTAATTTTAATGGAAACTAATTTTCTTTCTTTCTTTGTGTTTCTAAATTATAATATCTCCTTCATCACCAAAAAGAATTATAACAGACATACATGGACTTCTTAGGTGCTAAGAATCAGAACTTAGTAGATTTTTAGCTATAGCATATACTAAAAGAGAGGCTAATGTAAATATAAACTTCATGTCACTCTTTTGCCTCCAAATACACAACTCAGAAGCCAAACTTGTAACTTCTTCCCTTTGGTGACGTTTTCAGCTGATTCTGATACTTGGTTGTTAAAACAGTGTGAGCAATAAGAAAGCAGTTGACCAAATAGTTACACTTGTGTGCTTTTGTGCTTGCTTCATTATAAATCATACTCTCTTTCCCTTGTGTCCCCAAAGGTCCATTTATAAAGTTGCATAAGGAGAAAACTCAGTTTAAAATGCACCATTGAAAAAAAAGCTGGGCTTAAAGTTTCATTTTTTGTGTGTTTGTTTGGTTGGTTGGTTGGGGTTTTTTTGCACGAAAGAAATGGCTTCTAATTTTACTTAATTTTCTCAAAAATGGAGCACAGGGAGTTCTAATTTTCCATACCCAATTTGTGGGGGATTTGTTAATGCATTTGATTTTTCTTGGCCATTCTTAAAGCACCTGCCGAGCTTAGCAAGGGAAATAATTTGACTCATAAGTATTTACTTCTTTCAGCTATTTTCTGATTTCAATTTGTTTGTATTTCTGGGCTTTGGGCCACTACTCCATGAGGTCTATGGAGAACTTTTATAGCTTATCCTAGGTGAGGTTAGTAGGGCAGGTTGCTTGGCAGTCACCCTTGTTTACATTCTTCCTAGCAAAGAGATGTTTTTCTTGATTCTCATTCTTACAAAATGCTGCCCATGTTAATGAATATTATCGTAGCCCTTCAAATTCAAGACTTCTCTGATGAATCTATGTGGGATTTCATGAATGGGTACCATTATCAGGCATTTGCAGTGAAAAATCCCAGCTTTCCAAGTGAGCATACTGAACCTCTACATTATCAGGCATTTGCAGTAAAAATGTCAGCCTTCCAAGTGAGCACACTGAAACTCTACAAGCTTGTCCCTTAGAAAGATCTTGCTGCATGCAATCTTCAGAGCAAAGAAGCACAAAGCAGACCAAGGAGGCCTTAGAATACATTTAATTTTTTTTCCTCCTGCCTCTTGTCATACCTCATTCAATGTTAAGACTTGAACTGTTTGCTTTAGTTGCCTTAGTTTATGCCCCAGCTTGCTACAGAAGAGCCTTTCAGAGCACAGACAGCAGAAATAGTTTGTCATTAACTATACTCTGGAGAAAAGAAGTACTGTGCTTAGTCATCGTTCTCTTTTCAGCCTTCCTAGGCCCATACCTGCCTCCAGGTCTCAAGCTCCTGTACTCCATGAGCTTGAAATAAAGGACAAAATGGAACAAAAGAGAGTAACCATTTACTGACTCACTACCTACTATATATCTCATGCTTGTGGTATAAGATACATACTGCATGTCATATATATCATTTAGTAACTTTGCATTAAGCATTCATAGATTGGTGCTATTAGTAGTTCCTTGGGAGAAATTAAAATACTCAAATCAGGGTGATTAAATTCACGAAATGTAAATTTAATGAAATATCTGGGATTGAAACTGGTTTATCTGGCTTTCAAATCTGTTTACTTCTTATATCAACATAGCTCTTACTTTGTAAAACACTTGTCTCTCTGAGTTCCCTCTATATTTTTCCTGGGTTTTTAAAGGATGTACAATATGCCTGGTAGCATTATGTAAAACTATGAAAGATGGTTTGCTATTCTAGCTCATTAATCTGTTGCTTGGCCAGACTATCCCCACACTCTGAAAGGACAAGTGGACGCTAAGCTGCTTTTCAGATCTCCCTGTGCTTGCTTGTGGGGGGAATGTTTACCTTCTATATTAGAATATGAATAATTGCGTTTCAATGCTAATTTTCTCCCATCCAAAGCTTCTCTCAAATTATACAGCAGACAGACATGCTGTTGGCATGTTTTGCTGCATTCTGCCTTCTTACCCAAAAACCAAGAGCTAGACTGAAAAGACAGCAGGAAACTCTAGCCATGAGACCAGAGACACTCAGCCCCACTTGCCTAAGGACAGATACTTCCTGAGATGCTGGAGGCTGCTGATCATATAACACGCCACATGTTTCTGTTTTCCTAAAGAAGTTTTTTTTTTTTTTTTTTTTTGAAGTTTGACTGGCCAAACTGCACAAGCTGTGCTTGATCACACTTAGATGGGGAATGGATATGCAGGAAGTACATCGGGATGGATTCTTATTCCCAATAGGACAAAGCAGAAAGTACCATAGCCTTGTGGGGGGTTGTGTTTATGAGCACTCAAGACCAAAATTTCTGGATCTAACATCCTATCAAGAAGTATCACAGCTGAATTGACCACTGACCACTTAGAATGGATAAAAACAGCATATTAGCACACAAGTTCATGTCAGCTGTGTTGATTTAGCAGTTTAGTTAACCCTTTCCTTTCTGTTATTAGGCAGAAAATTGAATTTCCATGTCTCCCAGCGCCTGCAAGAGCTGTATTGGAGACTATATCACAGCTGCGTGCAGGAAGGTTCACAAATGTTGGGACTTCTGGCTGCTTATCTAAGTACTTTTCTTCCTATTAATTCTTTCATTTCCAGATGCTATTATCTGGCTAAAGTTCCTGGTACAGTGTTAATTTTCATAATGTATTTATCAAGAAATTATGGCTATGTTGCCAGAAATCAGTTGATCCAAGTGTCAGAGAGGAGGATTATGCATCATTTAGTTTGTTTCTTTAAGGTAGTGCTGCTTTCAAACTTTAGGTTGCATATAGTACTGTTTTGTGATTTTTCTGTTTCCCCAAATCTTTTAGAGAAGACTCCATGAATCACAAAGAGGGGAATGATACTTGATATTTCTTATCCTTCACTCCTCTCTCTGGTCTTCATTCTCTTGTTTCCTATGCCTGGGAACAGGGAATGACTAGGCAAAATCTCTAGTTTTCCCAGAGTTTTCTCACCTCCTTCCATCCTCAAAGGTGCTAGGCTGACTTTGAATGAATGGAACAAGAAGCAGCTATAATGAAGGCCAGCACGGCAGTGATGCAGAAAACAAGAGGAGGTGGCTTCGAAAGTGGGACTTCTTTTCTGATTCATGAAGGACAGTTATGATTAGTGAAACCAAACCAATTTTATGACAGATTTTGAAATTCATAGTTTTTGCTTGTCTCAGGACCTGGCACTTTGTCATTGTGAGACCTGTCAAAGCTTTGTTCTTTGTATCATTCATAAACTGCTCTGTCAGCTGTAAGGTCTTAAGCAGCCTAGTTAATAAGATTCTCTTACACTGAGTTGCCAAAAAATAAAAATAAAATCTCATTATTAAAGCTTACAAATGCATACAAACAACTATTTTCCTTGTTCATTTGAAGGGAACCTAACAGAAGATGAAAATAAAGGAAAATTGACTCTATTTTGATAAAATATAATACTCTTCCTGATAATATATTTCCAAACTCAAATATAATAAACAACCCAACCAGGTATTTACCTCAGATTTATGCCATTCAAATGCTCTAATAAATATAATGAATAAAATGTAGACAAATACGACATTTTATTGTGTTTTCTTTTTTTTTTTTTTTTTTTTTTGGTTTTTCAAGACAGGGTTTCTCTGTGTAGTCCTGGCTGTCCTGGAACTCACTCTGGAGACCAGGCTGGCCTCGAACTCAGAAATCCGCCTGTCTCTGCCTCCCAAGTGCTGGGATTAAAGGTGTGCGCCACCACCGCCCGGTTATTGTGTTTTCTGTGCAAATAATTTTAAGAGTCTTGCTATGATGGCTATTGCTGTCTTCTCATCTTTCATTAATAAAGTCTCAGTTTTGACAGCTTTTCTGAATCACAGGTGCTATTCAATCATCTTATATATCACCTGTATCTTCTATTTAGACCAGGTAAGTTGTCAGAGCATTTAAAACATGTCCCTCTCCAAACTCCCTTCAAATTCCATGTATAGGTAAGTAAACAAGATTAAGTAGCAATTTAATGGCAGATCAGAATGAGAACTTATGATTTTCTGATTTATAGATATGCAGTCTGCACAATGGTCAACAGTTCCTACAAGAGAGTTCTAGAGAAGGACCACATTAGCTATCCCTATAAAGGATATATTTATCATCCATTGGTGCTTCCCATTTCAAAGGGTATCATTATAACTTCAATGATGCCTCTTAGAAAGCATTTTCTGAACAGCTAATCAAAATTGCTAACATAAGCACCAGACACCAATTCTGGTATTATGGATGTGATTAAAAAACTTAACAACTACAAAAGCTGATAGTTTTAGTTGTATCAGAGACCGTAGATCTTGTCTATTATTGGTTTTTTGCTACGTGACCATGTTGTCTAACTGACCTCTAAATATTTATGTTTATATCTATAGACCTGTGCTGTTCTCAGTCTTGCTCAAAGAGACATTTTTTGCAGTAGGTAGTGCTTAACGCAGAGGCTCATAACTGGTCAACATGCTGAGCATAAGTGATTGTGAAAGATCAGCTCTAATTGGGACATTTATATCAACCCCCTCCTCCCAAAGCTTAGAGAATGTCACAGAAGAGATGGTAGAAATAATATAAGGGGCAGAGTATGTGGAAGAATTCTGTATAACTCTCTCTTCTAGATGTGACATGATTCCACAGTTGCTGCCATCACCTGGATAAGAGGTACACAAAATAAAACCAGTCAATTCTCAGCTTAAATGAGGAAGGAGCTCATCAGTCCTGACCCCTAGTAGTTGAGGCTATTAGCAGATAATGGCTGATGATAGAGGGAGAATCATTGTATGGAGGAAGTCAGCACTGGTAGGATACTTAATGCTCCAGTGGTCTCACCTTCACTGCTGTGCATATGTGTGCATATGGGGAAACACTAATTGAATTTAGTGCATTGCAAAAAAAATAAAGAGAAAAGAGAGTTGAAAGGGGACATGTTGTGGAGGACTTGGGAGGTTTGAAGGGGAATTAGGGGTTAGATACACTGAAAATAGAATGTATTCATATAAAAAATTATATAAAGAAGAATAGATATGTGGATATTAATCAAGCAACATTAATGATGTAAAAACAAGCAACAATTTTTACTGTGGAAAACATTTCTTTCAAAACATACATATAAAATGCTTATAAATATATATTTAAAATATATAATTTCATCAAATGGTAACATTAGTAACAGCTGACAAATTGGATTCCAGGTGAATATCATTTTACTTCTGCCCCTATTAGTTAGTGTTACTTCTACAGAGTGACTAGTCTTATTTTTATGTCAAACAAATGAGCCATATTTGTGCACTAATATTTCAAATTGAAAGCAATGCAATTTAATTTTCAGTGTTCAAGACATCTATATATTAGGCCATCTCTTGTCACTTGTAATTTAGGTCTTATGATCCAAAAGAAGTTAGGTCAAGTATAAATATTGGCTTTTTAAGGAACTGTCTGGCTAGATATGTCCTTACAAGATGCTACTTAATCATTCTATTTTCCATACATCTATTAAATTGGCACTATGGTCCAAATAGAAAACATTTTGCTATGCTTCAGCGTTATCTAGTTTTAATGAATCCCTAGAGGATTCTGGAAGTAGTTTTCTGCCAAATATATTCAGTCTAACACTAGAAGACAAATACTGAACTCAATGCACCTTGTCTGCAAATAGATTTCCACTTGAAGTAGCAGCTTGTAACTTTTATCACATGAATTCAATGTAGTTTTTTGCTCTTGGTTCAAAATGTGCATATATTTGTCTTCAGATAAATGCTTTATAAGCATCCTATATTTACCTCTCTTAAATGCATTCATTGAATAGACTCAAGCTTGGTTGCTATTACAAAGTAGTTGAGTAATATATGTAAATAGTAGGACCACCAGGAGGCAGATTTTCTTATGATAGGGCGATAAATATAATTATCATGAACTTTAGCATATTGACAGGTGATAAAGGAATTCTATAACAAGTGGTGAAACTGCTTTTCTGCAGGGCATTTTACAATCTTTTATAGTATCATATATGTAAATAAATAGGAACCCAATAATTGTATGCATATATATATATGTGTGTGTGTGTATGTATACATACCATAGGCACATTTAGCCATATATATACCATAGATGTATTTATATATAACCATAGATGTATATATGATAGGATATGTGTGCATAATATACATATACGGCTAAATAAATAAATATATTATGACTGGTTTTAAGTCATTTTCTATAGGATTTCTTTTTCTTTCATTATTATTATTTAAGCCTGAGAGGAGGCTTTGGTAAGAGAAGGGAAGAGAAGCAGGTTGGAGGGAAGAAGAAATAGGGCAGTGATAGAAGAAGAAAGAAGGAGAGAGTGATTGAGAAAAGAGTAAAAGATTTAGATTCTATAATTCTAGAGATGTTTTCTTAAATGGAATTTAATGAAATACTGGGTATAAAGTTAATCTGCAGAAATGGTTTCAGATGTGCTGTGTGCTACATCTAAAATGGTTTAAATAAAACAACAACAGTT
>JAJTUV010004349.1:0-22025 GCA_021653895.1 Mastomys natalensis
TCATGAGCTTCAAGAATGAAAAAGGAAAAAAGCAGACAAAAGTAGGTGACTCTATGAAAATAAATAACAAACAAAATCTGTGTAGACTAAAATAGAATCCTTATAATAAAAATTTGTATGTTGTATATATCCAATTGGAATTCAAAACTTACATAGACTTCTCAATTTAAGAGGAATGTCTTTGAGCTAGAGAGATGACTCATCTTTAAGAGGGCTTCTTAGCTTGTTAGAGTTCTGGTTCTCAGTAAGTAAATGGCTTATAACTGCTTCTATCTTCAGCTCCAGGAGACAGGACATGCTATCTGTATTCTCCAGACATACACATGGCATATACTGTTGCTCAGATTCCCATACAAGTTTTAAAAAGAAGAGATTCCATATTGGGCAAAATAATGAGAATTAAAACATAATAGAACAAAGTGCAGTATGAACTAGGAATTATTGAAGTGGATATTTTTAGATATACTTTAAAACATTACTGTGCATGGCTGTGAAAACAAAAGATGCCTTACATGTTAACAAATCTTACAGAACTGTTAGGATCAGAATCACTTATGTAAGTGGGATTTTATTAACCATATCATTCAAGGGAAACACACTTACCCCATCAAGTACTTAACTACCTTCAGCCCCTCAGTAGAGGGTAACTTAAATCCTCTCTTCCATATATAATGAAATTAGGATGGTGCTTAGCTTTTAAATTTTTCATTAAAATATGGTTTCATCATGGAATAACCTTTTCCAAGATCCTACTTCCACTCCTTTTCAAATTCATGACCTTCTGTTCTTTATTACATGAACACAGACACACACAAATAAACAGATAAATGCAATATGCTGAATCTATTTAGTATTGCTTTTGTCTACATGGTTTTAGAGCTGACTTTTAAGGATTTGGTTTAATGGATCAATTTCTGGATCAGATTATGTATTCCTCTTTCAGCAGTATTTTATTTACTATGTCTTTTCATCTAGTTATGAAGCCCCTAATATTTTCCTTTGTCTATTGGTGGCGTCTCTGTTCAAGTCTTACTTAGGACAGCCATCTGTACTGTTATGCTGTTATGGTACCAGGGGAAAACTTATGTTATTTCTAGAAACAACATCTTGCAGCAGAACTTTTTGGTTATTTTGCTCTTATAATATTTTTATCCCTTCTTGCATGATGTATATTGAGCTTTAAGTACAGATATTATGTTGTAGATATATTTGTAGGAATTAAGTACCCCATGACCACTTGTTCTTTGTATTTTGGCCAGTTATGGTTTGAGTAATGGTCTCTAACTGATGCTTAGTGAGACATTTTTAATAATGGGTCAGAGCTACACTTTTTTATGGATATGGAGATATATATATATATATATATATATATATATATATATATATATATGTACTTTGAATGCAAGTAAGCTTACACTGGTTCATGAAAATAGAAATCATGCATTCTCATGTAGTATCTGTATTAACATTGCTGAGCATGATATCCCTTTGTTTAGCAAGTATGTATGTATGTATGTACATCTTAAACACTCCCCATCCCCCCTCACAAAGTCACTTCCCCATCTGCCTCATCTGTCTACCCTTTTCCTCTCTGTGGACCCCCATCTCCCTGGGTATCCTCCACCCTGGTGTATCAAGTCTCTTCAGGATTAGGTGCATCCTCTCCCACTGAGGTCAGACAAGGCAGCCCTGTTGGGGAGCAGATACCACAGTTAGACTACAGCTTTAGGGAAGAGCATCCACTCCAATTTTTGGGGGACTCACTTGGAGATGCTGTTGCACACTAGCTACAAATGGGGGGTAGGGGGGTTATCTGTCCAGCCTATGCATGCTCTTTGGTTGGTAGCTCAGTCTCTGAGAGCTTCTTTTGTTTTCTTTTTTTTTAAAATTTATTTAGTTATTTAAATCACATCATAATTTTCTTATTTACACAGGGTTATAAACACAAAAAGGCAGGATGTGGGGAGGGGAATGGCACCGGAGCATAGGTGTTCAGGGGGAGTACAGATACCTTTCAGAACAGGGTATCAGCTGGGTGTAGGTTCAGGGGACAGGTCACTATGGCTCTGCCTATGATTCTCTTGTCCTTATCTAAGTTGGTATTGTCCACCGAGGCTGCCTATTTATAAGACCTATGACTATACTTGGGCTGGTAAATTTCCACAGAAGCCGCCTGTTTACAATAGCTTATAGCCTGCTGTTTCAGTGTTTTTCCACAGAGACCCAAGACTTGGTGTTAGCATGCATGTATGTCAGAACTATTGCTGACTTTAGGCCTATGGCTGATTTTAGGCCTTTAGTGTATATGTAGGGCTGCTCCTGACATCTCCTCCCTTCTCTAAGTATAGAAGGGGCTTGGCGATTCTATTCTTGTGAAGGTGGGGATAGAGGCCTGACCTCCAATAATTGAAGGGGACCTTGTAATGGCCTCTGAGAGCTTCTAAGGGATCCAAGTTAGTTGGTTGTGTTGGTCTTCCTTTGGAGTTCTATCCCTTCAGGGCATTCAGTCCTTCCCCCTCAACTCTTCCATAAGGGTCTTTGACCTCCATCCAATGTTTGATTGTGGATAGCTGCATCTGTTTCAGTCAGCTGCATGTAGAGCCTCTAAGAAGATAGTTATGGGAAATAGCCTTGAACACATGGGCACAGGGGAAAATTTCCTGAACAGAACACAAGTGACTCAAACTCTAAGATCAAGAATTGACAAATGGGACCTTAAGAAAGTGAAAAGCTCTGTAAAGCAAAGGATACTGTCACTAGGACAAAATGGCAACTTACAGATTGGAAAAAGACCTTCACTAACCCTACATCCAACAGAGGGCTAATATCCAAAATTATAAGAACTGAAGAAGTTTAACAGTCTTTAATTCCAATTAGATAGATTGGAGGCTAGTTCTCACCAAAATGTAAGTATGACTTTTATACCTAGATGTGGATTGAACTCAGATTCTCATGCTTCTGAGGCAAAATCTTAGTGATCAAGGCCCACCCTTGTCAATCATTAATAAAGAAAATTCATAGAGAGTTTTGATCTTTAGGCAGATCTTACAGAGACGTTTTTCTCAATATAGAATCTGTCTTCCCAAATGACTCTGTTAAGTTAACATAAAACTAGCCAGATGAAATTTGTTGTTCTGGTTGTTTATTTGTTTGGTTTTGTTTTTTTACTCTTTTTTTTCCCCTTTTCCCCCTGAAGTCTGTAGTATCTCATGTAAAAATCATGTTTGAATAAGGTATTTCGATCATTTCCTGTTTGTATCTTCTTTTCTCCTGCTGCTGTCTTATTGCTATATCTTAGTCTTAAACAAGCATATTTTTGAACAATGGAGCAATGGACACCTTTTGTCCTGTCTCTAATCTTATTTGGGAATTCCTTGAGATTTTCTATATTTAGCATGGTGATTGCCTTAAGTTAGTCATACATAGCCCTTTATGTGTGGACGTAGGTTTTCTCCAGTTCTAACTTCTCTTAACTTTTAATGTAAAGTAACATTGGCCTTTCTCACAGGCATTTTCTGCCTTTAATGATCATGTATTGATCTTTGTGTCTATGTGATGAATAGCACTAATTGACTTATGAATAGTGAATATCCTAGAATAAAACTGCTTGGTCTTCAGACATAGTTTTTTGGACAAGAGTTTATATTACTTTGCTAGTATTTTTATTGAGAATTTTTATATCTTTATTAGATAGAACAATCTGAAAGATTCTTTCTGTTTTGTCTTTATCCAGCTTTGATGTCAGGGTATACTGACTTTCTAAAAAGAATTTAGAAGACTTCCTTTGGTTTTATATTTCAAAGAATAGTCTGAGTATCATTGGTAGTAGTTCTTTATAAAGTTGTGATAAAAGTCTTTAATAAATCCATTGGAATTGCGCTTCTTTTTAGTTGGGGAATTTTTTATTGCTTCAGTGTTATTGCTGACTATGGATTTATAAAAGTGTTTTCCTTGGCTTAATTTTGGAATGCTATATGCATGTCATATTTCATCCATTTCTTTTAGACTGTTTTTTGGGGGGAAGCAAGGATAAATTATTTTTCTTTTGTTGAGTTTTTTTACGTGGATCTTCATTTTAGTGTACATCCTTTTCACTGTTTATATCTACTGGTTGAATTCTATTCTCAAGTCTTGGATTCTCTTCATCATTTCAGTTGCTCTTGTACTTCTGTTTTCTTGAGCATGACTCAAGCATTTAGTCTCCTTAAGCATTTTCTTCTTAATTTCATCAAGTTGTTTGTGTCTTTTCTAAACTTCTTGAGTGACTTTGATGAAATGTATGTTTATTCTCTTAAAATTCTGTGTTCTAGCATTCACATTGACAAGCATTTCTACAGGGCTGGTAGGATTTAAAGTGAATATACTGACCTGATTTTTCACATTATTGATATTCTTGCAGTGAGATCTGGGCATGTGGACCTCATTTGTTAGTTTTGTGTTTGCTGAGTTGGGAAAGAAGAGAAGGTATAGGGTAGAGACGAGTCTAGAGGTTGGAAATGCATAGGTGAAATGAAGTCAAGTGGGAAGATGGGACTGGATGTGCTTCTTTTTCCAAGCCAATCATGTGGGGTAAGGTTGAATATGATGTGGAAGATTTTGGAGGATCAGGAGGGCAGATCCTGGCTTACATCTAGAGCTCTGCAGTGAAAGCAGAGATGCCAGACTAGAGTGGTACACCACTTGTAGGATCCAGGCTCAATCTAGTGGGTTGCAAAAACAGTGTGGGTATGGTGATCAGGGGCATTCACCACACTAGACTCTAAAGGAGGAAAAGTAGAAAGTCTGGAGGAAGTATTAGGGTAGTAAAAGTAGATCAAAAGGGATCCGAGGGTGCTTTCAGATGCATAACTGTAGTGTGGGGAGGAAAGGTCAGAGTAGTCCGTGAAGTGGGATCCAAGCTACATCTGGCAAGTTTTAGAAAAATAATGATCAAGTGTTTAGGGTTACTCACCAGGATAGACTCTAGAAGATGTGGGAAGCCTTAGTATGCAGTAGGATGGTGGTTTGAAAAAAAAGGGCTTCACTCCTTCAATTTTAATAGGTAGTTTTATTGGGTACAATAGTGTGGATTGACAATTGAAATCTTTCAGAATTCTTCTTTATATTTAACTTGACTCTTTTTTCTACTTTTTGTAACCTTTCCTTATTCCTCATTTACAATATATTAATGATAATATATCATGGGGAGGTCTTTTTTTGTCTATTTTCTGTAAATGGACAAGCATTATCTCTTCCTCAGAATTGGAAAATTTTCATGATTTTACTTAATAAATTCTACTTCTTTGCTATGGTATTTTCTTTTCTATGTCCAATATACAGACAGACAGTCATACACACACACACACACACCACACACAGACACAGACACACACACACAGTGTCATTTTGTTGCTTCTGAGTCCTCCAATTTTTTTCATACAGTTTTATATATTTATTTTTTAATTATATGATCTCTACAAAGAGATTTTACCTGAAGAAATGTGTCTTTTTTATCTTTTAGGGTTTTTTGTTTGGTTGTTTGGTTGGTTTTGTTGTTGTTGTGTTTTGTTTTGTTTTCTTTTCTTTTTTGTCTAGGTGAGTCTTAGTTTTAAAAGAGGGACTTTCAAAGGTGTAATATAAAGTAGAAATAAAGAGTTCAGATTTGTATTTTATAGTAAGGCATTGGTAGGTTTACTAAATACAACTTCTTTTCTTCCTACAGGTTACAAACCCCACAACTCACCCTGACTGAACTACAGATTCTTCTCAAACAGATGGGCACTTTGCCCTGTACCATGCATCAGATTGATGAAGTTAAGGTGAAGAGTGGTTGGGAATAGTGAAATTATTGTTAACAGGAGATACATGAAGGAAATCTCAAGTAATAAGGGAGTTATAAGAACATGATTGTTCTAAAGAAACCCCCCTCCTCCTGTTTTGTTTTTGGTTTTTAGTTTTTGGTTTGGTTTTTTTGGTTTTTGGTTTTTGGTTTGGTTTGGTTTTGGCCTGGTTTATTTTAGTTACACTCATTTACTGAAAGAAGGAATTAAGCTTGAATACAGAGGGTCAGTATTAGTCAGGGTTTTCCAAAGTAATGGAAAAGAGCTCTCTAAAGGAGGTACTGGGTTAGCTTACAAGCTGTGGTGTGAGTAGTCCAATAGTGGTTGTTTCCTGATAGAAAGGCCAAGAATTAGTAGTTAAAGAACCCCTTATAAAATCAGCTTCATTCCTACCATCACAGGAGACAGGACTTGTCATACTGTCCTTATGCTTTTAGTCTTATACTATAAAAAGATATTCTCTAAGTAAACATTATATTAAAGATACTAAGCAGGTATTAAAACTGCTTACACATGGAAGGCTGACTCTTGTTACTAGAAAATGGAACTATCAGAAGTTTCCTTTTTCAGTTTCCAGAAGCTTTTCCCAGTGATAGGATTGTATTAAGTCATTTCAGAAAATTAAATTTAGATCAGATTATTAAAGAGAACATGGAATATTCTGACAGAGTATCTCATAATCAAAGAGAACATAAGGTATTCTGAAGGGAAAAAAGATTGAGAGTGAGGATAAGTTAATAAAAATGTATTAAAAGGAATTATAGATTGATTATTTAGATAGATTATTTGGTTATTTAGATGGCTAAAATATTCATTTTTATTCTAAAATTTTGCAGAATGTTCTACAGCAGGTGGAAACATACCAAATTGAGACCCGTGAAGCTCTAACTTCACTGCCTTATAGTTTAGAAATACTTCAGTCCCTGATGGAAAAGGGTCAGCAGCTTCGTGTGGAAGTGCCTGAAGCTCATCAACTTGAAGAGCTATTGGAGCAGGCACAATGGCTAGATCAAGTGAAGCAGGCCCTGGCTCCCTCAGGCCAGAGACACTCTCTGGTCATCATGAAGAAGCTTTTAGTTATGGGAACCAAGGTAGCCTCCAGCCCTTCTGTGAACAAAGCTCGAGCAGAGCTACAAGAACTGCTGACTATTGCAGAATGTTGGGAAGAAAAGGCCCATTTCTGCTTGGAAGCTAGGTAATGAATAACCTCTTCCCATTTGTATTTTCTTTGTGGCCTTTATTGAGACTGCTTCAGAGTATAATTTTCATTAGATATTTTAGGTATCAAGATAGTGCCTAAGCATCCTAGGTTAACCTAGTCCTGTATATGTAAAATGCCATTCCAAACTTTAAGATTTCCTTTTTTATTAAAAATTCTATACTCTATATTTGATCACATAAAGAAATCTTTGTAACACTCTTTTCCTATATGCCCAACTTTATATTTTCTCTTTCCCTCTATTAAAAAAAAAAACAAAGAAATCAAATTTTCAGACTTAAAATAAGAAAACCAATAAAATGAAAACTAATAAAACACACACAAAAATATGAAGTCTATTTTGTGTTAGAGACTACTCCTAAGAGAACGTTGTGCCCAGGACTGTGGCCAATACATCATGTATAATTGAGTGGAGAAAACCAATTCTTTTTGTTCCAGCACATATCAATTACAATTAACCTTCTGGCTAAGGAGGGTAATTTGTGTCAACTTAGTCTCTTAGCAGTGGGATTCTGTTTCATTTGAACTTGTATAGGTCACATGTTTACTGTCAGAACCTCTGGGTTCACATGTGTACCAGTCCAGAATATACTTCTTGGAGCCACCCTTTATCTTGGCTCTTACAAACAGTCCTCTTATGGCAAAGATTCCTTAAGCAGAGGGGTTTGATTAAATAATCATATTTTAGGCTGAGTGCTAGATCCAAAAGTTCTTATTCTCTACAATAATTCAATTGTAAGTCTATATTAATTCACATCTACTTCAAGAAGAAGCTTCTCTGATGAAAGTTGAACAGTGTTCTGATCTGTAGTTACAGCAGAGTGTCATTAGGAGTCATTTTATTGCCATGTTCCTTTAACAGAATAATAGTAGTTGTGTCCCCACAGTGCCCTAACAACACATCTTATACCACCAAGTAGAGCCTGCAGTCCCAGAAATAGGCTATATTTTATTTGAGTTAGTGGCCCAAGGAGTCCTGTGGTTCCTCAAACCCCAAGTCACGTGCTTTAGACTAAACTATTGGTTACTCTTCATTACCTTGCTTACATGCTTACATAATCCAACAGAAGGAAATTCATCTGGTCTCCAACTAGAGGCTTTAGCCCCTACTGATTACATTCATGTACTGATGGTACACTTCACTGTAATTGAGGAGAAAGATAATTATCAGTATCACCCAGGTGCAAACCTGAATGCAAGATATTGGTACAATAGTGGCGTAAATGTTATGATAGCCAACCACTTTTTTTTTGGATTTATAGCCCATTCATGAGATGAGACACATACATGACATCTTTAAAATAGAACCTGAAAATCATAGGCTTGGGGAAAATCTTTTAGTACTTGAAAGGAAAAATTGTCAATGTATTCCTTGGCTAAATTTGTTCTCAGATTATCAACGTTATTAATTCAATATACAGGTGACCACTGTATCCTTACTAAGACTTAATAGCAGTATTATTCACTTGCTTTATCAAAATTTTTATTGCTTACACTTTTAGCAAGAAACCTAGGACAATACACACAAAACTATAATATTAAATACAAATTTCTTTTTCTCAAATATTTTTAGCCAAAAGCATTCTCCAGCCACTTTGGAAGTTATAATACGTGAGGCAGAAAACATCCCTGTCTACCTGCCTAACATCCAGTCTCTGAAGGAAGCTCTGAGTAAGGCACAAGCTTGGATTGCTGATGTGAATGAAATTCAAGTGAGAATCATGGTTTCTCCCCCCCACACCCCTCTTTCTCTTCTTCCTCCTCTTCCTTTTAGATTGCTTGATTAGGTATGCAGTGTTCTGCCTGCATGTATGCCTACACACCAGAAGAGGGCACCAGATATCATTACAGATGTTTGTGAGCCACCATGTGTTTGCTGGAAATTGAACTTGGGTTCTTTGGAAGGACAGCCAGTGCTCTTATCCTCTGAGCCATCTTTCTAGCCCCCAGAGGATCACATTTCTTACTTTGCTACCCAGACCTGCGAGATGAAAAGAGACCATTCTGTTTCAGTTTTTTATGGACTGGGGTTGTGGGAGGAATTGAAGATGGAAAGTTAGCTAAGTTAGGTTATCAGGATAAAAAACAAGGAGAAGAGAGAGAATGATTTGGGTTAATGCACAAAAGTTGGTCAAAACAAGAATAAAGAAGCAAGTGATTGTCAACCTTCATTGTTTTGGTTCTAAACCAGCAAAAAGGAAGAATTTTGTGGAGAAAATTAGTTTGTCATTTTTCCTTTTTTCAAAAGAGTCTTATTTTATCTGCACTGTGATTAAATATAACTTACCAGATATAACCTACTCAACAAATCCAAAATAATAACTTGACATAATTTAATGTGTCTACTTTAGAATGTGATCAGCTCCTGTTGGATGATTGGGAAGGGTCTATGGTAGCTGGTAGGATCGGATTTACCTGTGGAGCTAGGAAATGAACAGCTGAGAATCAGGTTACTGACAGCAATTCCTGGAAAGAGAAAGCTTCTAAGACTTTTTCTCTAAGAAAATTCATTACTTGCTTGGATTTTGAACCTTATAATCATTTTTTGCCTAACCCTGTTGTTGAGAAAACACATTTAATTTTAACATGAATTTTGACATCTCAGGAGATAAGGGCATAAACCCCATTCGTATTTGTAATAGGTTCTCTGCCATGTTGACAGATGCTGGTGTCAGTTCAATACAAACGCAGTCGGTGGTTGAAAGGAGATGGGTTATACAAAATGACAAGAAATGTGGGCTATTGAAGGATCTCAGAAGATCCAGGTCGAGAAAGAGTTGAACGAAATGGAGAAAAGTAGCTTATGGTATCTCCCAACAATAAAGTCTAGAGAATGGTGTTAAGATGGATTATGCCCATAAGAGACCATTATAACAACTTCCTGATTGTTAATTTGAGAAAGGTAAAAGGGCTAATCTAAGAAGAGATGCTTAAAGTTTTCTGTCCGGTTCAATAATTAGCTTAAGGAAGGGGAAGAAAGAAAAGGAAGGTACTTGAGGTGCGTCACATCAACTCAGCCAAGCCCAGCCAATGTCTCATCGATGAATGCCTCGTGCAACCTCCACTGTTGTGCAGTCCGTGCAGGAGTGGAAGCTCTACAGTGTGATCTCTGTCACGACTGGTTCCATGGACAATGTGTGACTGTACCCCGACTATCTCAGCTCCCTAAGGGCCGACAACCTCATCTCAACTGCTATCTTGTGGAATGGGATACTAAATTCTATGCCCACTGTGTATGCGATCAAGGCGTCCACGCCTGGAGACCATCTTGTCATTGCTGGTAGGATTACAGAGACTGTCTGTAAGGCTGCCTGAGGGTGAAGCCCTACAGTGCCTCACAGAGAGAGCCATTGGTTGGCAAGGCCGTGCCAGACAGGCTCTAGCTTCTGATGATGTGACTGCTTTGTTGAAACAGCTGGCAAAATCCCGCCAACAACTACAGGGTGAATTGAGACATGAGAAGCCCCCTACCTCTCTTTCAGGCCTTGCCTCTGACTGTCTCAAAGAGGATAGTGGCAAGGATACCCTTAAGGTAAGTTGTCCAGCCTACTTTTACCTTCAAATTTCTATATTCTAGACTGATAAGACCTCCCTTAAGAATCTATCTTTATCAATGTCCTTTGGGTCAGTCCCTCTCCCCTATCCTCTATCATTCTAGATTCCTGATACTCTTAGCACTCTATATATCAGTGGTTTTCAGCCTGTGGGTCATGACTCAACAGAGGTTGAATATCAAATATCCTGCATATCAGATATTTACATTATAATTTATACCAGTAGCAAAATTACATTTATGAGTATCAAGGAACAGTCACAGCGTTAGGAAAACTGAGAATTCTATATGCTCTCTGTGAGGAGTTAACAAAGTTTCATTTACAGTAGATATAAAGAGCCTGATTTTTTTTTCAATTTGATTAAAGTAATCCATTCCTGCTCTTCTGTCAGGAAGAGGAGGATTTTGGTACTAAATGAAGACAGGCTGAAAAGTTCTGAGAAGATTGCTCCAAAGGAAAGTTCATGTAAAAGAGGTATGTCTAGGTGTTGAAAAAGAAATTAGGGAAACGACACCCTTCACAATAGTCACAAATAATATAAAATACCTCGGGGTGAACCAACCAAGTAGGTGAAAGATCTGTATGAGAAGAACTTCAAGTCTCTGAAGAAAGAAATTGAAGATCTGAGGAAATAGAAAGATCTCCCATTCTCATGGATTAGCAGGATTAATATAGTAAAAATGGCCATATTGCCAAAAGCAATCTACAGAAATTCAATGCAATCCCCATTAAAATACCGACTCAATTCTTTACAGAGCTAGAAAGAGAAATTCTCAAATTTATTTGGAATAACAAAAAACCCAGGATAGCGAAAACCATTCTCAACAATAAAAGAACTTCTGGAGGAATCACCATCCCTGACCTCAAGCTGTACTACAGAGCAATAATCATAAAAACTGCCTGGTATTGGTACAGAGACAGGCAGGAAGATCAGTGGAATAGAGTTGAAGACCCAGAAATGAACCCACACACCTATGGTCATTTGATCTTTGACAAAGGAGCTAAAACCATCCAGTGGAAAAGGACAGCATTTTCAACAAATGGTGCTGGTTCAACTGGAGGACAGCATACAGAGAATGCAAATTGATCCATTCTTATCTCCGTGTACGAAGCTCAAGTCCAAGTGGATAAAGGACCTTCACATAAAACCAGACACACTGAAACTAATAGAAGAGAAAGTGGGGAAGACCCTCGAATACCTAGGCACAGGGCAAAAGTTACTGAACAGAACACCAATGGCTTGTGCTCTAAGATCAAGAATTGACAAATGGGACTTCATAAAATTGCAAAGTTTTCTGTAAGGCAAAGGACACTGTCAATAGGACAAAATGACAACCAACAGATTGGGAAAAGATCTTTACCAATCTCACATCCAATAGAGGACTAATATCCAATATATGTGGGAAAAACCTGGGGGCTGCAGCAGCGGCCCTGGGCCCACAAGGCAGCGCCCGGGACCTGGGTGGGTGGAGGCTCCTGGAGGCCTCCAGGCAGCCTGTCTCACATACATTAGAAGGCCTAGTTCCAGTGGCTGGAGCTTCAGGTGCGGCTGGCCGGCAGCCTAATGATATGAGGAGGTCCTTGGGTTCCAAAAGGGTTTATTCTCATGGTGGATGGGGATGGATCTGGATATGCCCCCCGCCCAAACTCAGGGCAGACCTGGGTTAAATAGGGAGGGAGAAGATAGGAAGGGTCTGGAGGAAGCTTAATTTCCCCCCCTCTGACCTGCATTAGTATGTAAATTTCGGGGCCTAGGCCTGAGTTACACCCCTACCTGTGCACTTGGGAGGGGCTGTAAGGCCTACATGACTGAACATGTAGGTCTATGGAATTGGACTGCTTGTTAGACCCTGATTCTGGGACATAGCCGAACCCTTCCCTGTTTCTCCTTAGATCTCAGGGTTCTAGGCCCATGCCCACAAGAACCAGGATCCCTTACACAGCCCACAAATATATACAAAGAACTCAAGAAATTAGCCCCTCTAGACAACCAAATAACCCTATTAAAAAATGGGTATGGAGCTAAACAAAGAATTCTCACTGAGGAAATATGAATGGGTGAGAAGCACCTAAAGAAAGTTCAGCATCCTTAGTCATCAGGGAAATGCAAATCAAAACAACCCTGAATTCCACCTCACACCACTCAGAATGGCTAAGATCAAAAACTCAGGTAAGTAAGCTGGCAAGGATGTGGAAAAAAGAACACTCCTCCATTGTTGGTGGGATTGCAAGATGGTGCAACCAATATGAAAACAGTCTGGCGGTTCCTCAGAAAATTGGACAATCCACACTGAGACCCACTATACCGAACTCCTGGCATATACCCAGAAGATGCTCTAACACATAACAAGGACAATGCTCCACTAGTTCATAGGAGCTTTATTTATATAGCCAGAAACTGGAAAGAACCCAGATGCCTTCAACAGAGGAATGGAACAAAAAATGGGTACATTTACACAATGGAATATTACTCAGCTATTAAAAACAATGAATTTGAAAATTCTTATATAAATGGATGAAGGAAAAATTCATCCTGAGTGAAAAAAACCCAGTCACAAAAGAACATACTTGGGAATTCACTCACTGATATTGGATTTTAGCCCAAAGCCTGAAACACCCAAGATTCAACTCCAGACCACATAAACTCATAAGAATGAAACCAAGTGGGGGCCGTGGTTACAGCCCTCTTAGAAGAAGTAAAAAAAATGGTCTCCAACCATTCCACCTGGTTATCCATCCCATGTGCAGTCACCAAAGGTAATGCGACGGGGTGTCAGAGGTGCATGCTAACGGAGCCTAACATAAATCTCTCCTTAGGGTCTGCAAGATCTGACATACTCAGAGGCAGATGCTCACAGCTAACCATTTAAACTGATCATGGGGTTCCCAAAGAGAAGATAAGGAAGGCTAAGGAGTTGAAGGGTTGTTACACCATGAGGAAACAACAATACCAACCAACCAAGCCCTAGGTCAAACCACCACCTGGGAGCGTTTTGGGAGGACCCACGGCTCCAGCTATTAAAGCCCAAAGGGGGCATATATAAGGGGAAAGAGACCTTGGTCCCTGAGGCGGACAAACGTGGGGGGTATTCAAGGGTGGGAGGTGAGGTAACTGGGGAGGGTGGTGTGGGTACACCATCCATAGAGGGGGAAGGGGGAAAGGGAATGGAGTTCCGGAGGGGTGAGGTGGGGAAAGGGAAGGGGAAAACATCGAAATGTAAATAAATTTTCCAAAAAAAAAAACATAAATTTCTAAGTATTCCTGCTTAATGTATTTATAGACAATGACTTTCTAAATGCAAAAATGGGTTTTTTTTTTATTTTTAACAAAAATGCCTGACTTTTTATTGAAAGCAGCAAAAATTACCTTGATCCCAAAAGTTATTTTTCATACTTTTTCTTTTTTCTTTACAGATATTTTTTTATTTACATTTCAAGATGTCCTCCCCTTTCCCCATTTCCCCTCCCAAGAACCCTCCCATCCATCCATTTCCCCCTTTATGTTTTTAAACCATTTAATTACATGCTGTATTTTAAGTCAGTTCTAAGTTTGGGGTAGCAATACATTAAATGCACATATAAGGGGAAAAAGCAAGAAAAAACCACAAATAGTTTTAAAAAAAAAGCAAGGCATTAAAAACCCCAATTACATGAAAAATCCGGACATTTTTCTAAGGGTTTCAAATGCCCAAAGGATCTGCCCAACTTCCGTCCTACCCAATCATTTCTGAACCTACTTCCTTATTCTACCCAAAAATTTAAATTCCTACCTGAATGACTTTTTTGTCTAACCTAATGTCAGATTCCTGCCTGAAGCTTCTTCCATGTCCTTGGCAATGTCAATTTTGGGCAAGCACCCATTCCTTGTCCCTTGCCCATGTCGATCTTGCCAACAGCCCAAGCTCTCTCCTTTTCCCCTTTTTATTTCATTAATAAAACTGAACCGTTCTATTGTCCTTTTGACAAAACCCTTTTTTTCCCATCAGGAATATGTTTTATCAAAAGAATGCACTTCTGTCTAAGTTGGTAAGCTCTGCAACACCACTTCCCTTGACAGAATCTGGAAAAATTGGAGGAAATTTTGCAGTATAACAGAAGCAAAGGGTTGGCCATCCGGAAAAGGATTCAGAAGACTGCATTTTAAAGTTTCAGGGGAAAAGAATCTCAGTAGAAAAAAAAGGTCTAGCCAACGGCCCCTGTATTGGGGGTCTATTATTTTATGCCCTCATCAGTTACAAGAGGCACGCGGGAAAAAATACCCAAAATACCCTTTTGGGCTGGCAACAAAAATTCTACCAAAAAAAAGTGTTTTAAACCCGAGTATGAAAATGGAAAAAGTTTGCTCTCTAAAATTTGTAAAAAGGATTTCAAACCCCACAGACACTCAGACCTGATGGGATCCAATGTTTTATGAATACTCACTTGGCTGAAATTATTTTTTATTGAGGAACATCAACTGTAAGACACTTCCACCCATTTAATGCCTCAGTGTTTTGCCATTTTTGCCATTTTAAGGATATAAAGGGGTTAAGGAATTTTTCCGGGGTAAAAACCCGACAAAACCCTGTGCGCAAATTCCCAAAATTTTTTTACAGAATTTTTTTGTATTTTTCCCTTGCTTAACGGGTTTTTTTTTTTTGGGTGGGGGTAGTAGTGGATTTTTTTTCTGCTGTTATTTTGGGTTTTTTTTTGGGAACTCCCTTAAAAACCCCCGGAAGCAAATTTCCCCTAAACTAACCTAAAAAAATTTAAAATTTTATTTTTTGCATGACCCCCTTTGGGGGGCCTTTTTTTTTCAGGCACATAACCAAAAAAATTTTTTTTGCATGACAACTGCATTTACAAGTTGTTGAGTGCCTTTTTACATCCGACCAGGAAAACGGGGTAGTCAGACATTGTTCACTTTTCCAAGCTGCAGTGATTTCACCCCTCAAAAACTGTCTAAAAACTTTAAAATTTTCATTTTCGGGTTCTATTGGGGTTTAAATTTTTTCAAAATAATCCCCAAAATTGCAGGAGAAAATTGAGTTTTTTTAGGAGACCAAGAAAAAACTCTACATAGATCAAATTTTTACTTTTTTAAAAGGGTGTGAAAAATTTTAAGCCCCGCTACTTTGTGAATTTTATTCATCGGGGTTAAAAATGAATTCAATTAAAAGTCAATGTTGATTTCCCCCGTAAAATTGTGGTTGGGGGGGGGAGCAGCAGGCAGTGTCATGGCAGGTTCCCACAAGACTTTTTAACTTTTTTCTTTCCAGGGGGGGTCATAAAAAAAGAGAAGACCCCTTTGTAGTATGAAGGCTACCATTTTCTACCGCTGAAAACCCAAAATTCCATAAAAAAATTTTCCCTTTCCCCATATTTTTTTTTCTTAGTTTGAAAGACACTGTTTTTTGGGGCCACTTTGCCTATCATGCGCTTCTGATTAATTGCCTTTTTTTTTCTGACAATCCCTTTTCAAGAACCTTTTTGACTGCCTTTTTTTTAAAAAATTCCCAAAAGGGAAAAACCCCCAAAAAAAACAGTTCTCTGCATCTAAAAAAACGTGGGGAATGTTTGTTAGTATGATTTTTTTTTTTTTTGGGTTTTTTTTTTTTGCTTTTTTTTTTTGGGGTTTTTTTTATTTTGGTGTTTTTAAAAGGGAGTCTTGCCTTTTTTTTAAATTTCAGAAATTTTTTTAAATTAAAATTTTATTGATTCCCCTTTAACACCATTTAAAAATGTGTTTCTTTTGGAAAAAAAAAAAATTTTATCTCTCCACTCTTAAAAACCACTTTTTTTTCTTGGTTTTTTTGTCCTAAACCCCCGGAACCAGGCATCAGGATTTCATAAGTTTTAATCGCCTGTGCCCCCGTGGTGAATTTCAGCTAGCCAGAGCTACACAGTAGGAGGTGTCTTTTTTGGGGGGATGATGTTTTTTCCAGGATCACACTTTTATTGGAAAAAAATACCCCCCTATACCATAGTCTAACAATTTTCCCTACATAAAAATTCATAAAAATATTTATACTAAGTAAAAGGAACCCCAATTTTTTTTTTTTGGATATTTTTTTTTACATTTCGATGTTATCCCCTCAAACCCCATTCCCCCCCAACCCAGCAGGGAAAACCCCTTATCCAGGGGGCCCCCTCCGCTTCTAGGGGGGTGGCACAAACCCCCCCCCAGTGCCCACCCCACTTCCTCACTCCGAATTACCCACACTGGGTTCCGCCCCTTCCCTGGGGGGAAAGGGTCTATTCTCCCCCTAGGATGACAAGGCTCCCAGGTTGGTGGTTTAGCCTTGGGGGTTGGGGGTTGGGGTTGGTTTTTTTGTTTCTCATGGGGGGCCCCCAAAACCTTCAGTCCTTTTTCCCTTTTTTCCCCAGGTTTGGAAAAACCCCCGGGTCATTCAATGTGTGGGCATCCCCTCTGAATTTTTCAGACCTGGAGACCCTAAGGGGACCCGCTATACAGGCCCTGTAGCAAAGCCTTTCCCGGATCCACACGTGTTTACCCCCTTTATGACTGCCCCTTTGGAAGGGAAAAAGGGGGAAAAATTTTTCCCAAAAGCCCCTCCTTCAGTTTTTTTTTCCCCCACTATTCCCCAAATTTTTTCCCTTTTTTTTTTTTCGCCTTCTAAAAGGGGCGAAGCAAGTCCACTTGGTTTTTTTTATTCTGAGCTTTTTTTGGGGGGGATTTTTTCGTTTTATTTTTAGTTCGGCCCCCCAAAACCCCAAAAACAAGGGGTGAACCAAATATGGGGTTTTTTTTTGGGTTTTGGGGTTTTTCCCCACTCAGGGGAATTTTTTTTTTCCCTCCATTTATAAGAATTTTTCAAAAATTTTTTTTTTTTAATATGAGTATACTCCCCTTTTGGGAAATTTTCCCCCCAAAATTTTTTTTATCCATTCCTCTGATGAAGGGGGATCTAGGTCTTTCCCGATTTTTTCTATTAAAAAAGGCTGCATGAACATAGTGGAGATGTGTCCCCTTTTTTTAACTTCTGGGTATTGCCAGAGTGTAAAGCTGGGTCCCCTTTTTTTAAAGAGTCCATTCTGAGGGGAAAAACCCAAAAACGAAATTTTTCCAAAAAGGGTTTTCAAAATCTAGCAATTCCCCAACAATGGGGGTGTTTTTTCCCTTTTTTCCCCACCTCCCCCCATCACTATTACCTGAGTTTTTTTATCTTTTTCCCTTTGCCCGGTTGAGGTGAATGTCAGGTTGTTTTGATTTCATTTTTTCCCCCGGGGCAAGGGTGCGAACATTTTTAGGTTTCCTCTACTCATTCAGTTTCCCCCGTGAAAAATTTTTTGTTTTAAACTTATACCTCACTTTTTTTAAAAAGTTATTTTAAATTTTCCCCGGGGTTAATTTCGGAGTTCTTTTTTTATTTTGGGGGTTAGCCCCCCATCAGATTGGATTGGGGGAAAAATCTTTCCCAAAATGTTGGGGCCCCTTTTGTTCTATTGAAGTGTTTCCCTTTCCTTTTTGAAGTTTTTAATTTTATGAAGTCCCACTTTTTTTCTTTATTTTTAGAATATAAACCATGGTGTTCTTTCAAAAACCTTTTTTTCCCCTGTGCCCCCAAAATTAACTTTTCCCCACCTTTCTTCATTATTTTTTTTTACTGGTTTTAGGGAGGTCCCTTTTTTTCTTTGATTCAGTTTGTCAAGGGGAAAAAAAAGGGGGAATTTTCATTCTTCTACATCGGGCCCCCGTTGGACCACACCATTTTTTTAAATTGGGTGTCTTTTTTTTTTTTGTCCCCTTTTTTTCTCCTTTGTCAAGATCAAAGGGCCATAAACCCTTTTGGGGTTTTTTTCTGGGTCTTCCAAAATTTTTTTCCCCTTTATCTTACTGTCGTCCTTACCAATACCAAAGCAGTTTTATCACATTGCCTTTTTTACAAATCAAGGTCGGGATGGTGAATTTTTCCCCCCAAAGTCTTTTTTTTTTGGGGAAAAATTTTTACTACCGGGTTTTTTTTTTTCCAAATGAATTTTAGAATTTTTTTCTAACTCTGTGAAGAATTTATTGGGTTTTAATGGAAAGGGTTTTCAAAAAAACTGTGATCCCTGTTGGCAAGATGGCAAATTTTTTTAAAAAAATTAATCTGCCCTTCCATGAAATTGGAAATCTTTTTCCCCCTTCCCTGAGATCTTCTTCAATTTCTTTTTTCGAGACCTGAGGTTTTTGCATCAAACTTTTTCCTTTTCTTGGGGTTTTTTTCACAACCGGGTTTATATATTATTTTTGACTATTTTGAAGGGGGCATTTTTCAAAATTTTTTTTTAGGGGCCTTTTTTTATTGGGGTAGAGGGAAAAGGGGGCTGATTTTTTGAGTTGATTTTATTCCCCCAATTTTTCTGAATTGTTTGCGTTAAGAGTTCTCTGGTGGGGAAAATTTTTGGGGCAATTTTTTAAAATACTATTCATATTATTCAAAAGTGTATTTTTTATTGTTCCTTTCCAATTTCTATCCCCCCTTTTTTTTTTTTGTTGGGCCCATTGCTCTGGCTAGGGCTTTTAGTACTAAAATTAATATAGGGAGAGATGGGCATTTTTTAAGCCGAACTTAATGGGGTTCTTTAAAATTCTCTCTTTTTTTTTTGTTTTGGGGGCTGGGGGAGTATATTGCTTTTACTATGACGTATGGGGTTGAGTTTTCCCCCTCTTTCCAAAAAATTTTAAAAAGAGGGGATGTTGAAAATTTTTTCAAATGCTTTCTCCTCCCTAGTGAAGAAAAGTTTTGGTTTTTTTTTTTGATTTATTTTTTAAAAATTGATTACATTGTGAATTTTTTAATATTGAACCATCCCTGCATTCCAGGGTAAAGCCCCCCCGACAGGGTGGATATTGTTTTTTATGTGTTCTTGGATCAGTTTTTTTAAATTTCATTGAGTATTTTTGCATCAATATTTATAAAGGAATTTTTATATGAAATTTTCTTTTGAACCCCTTTTTTTGGGGGTTTTTTAAAACCAATTGGGGGTTCATTGGGGTGTTCGTTCATTCTTTTTGTGGGGAAAAATTTTTAAAAATATTTTGGATTTTTTCTTCCTTAAGGCCCGACGAATTGCAAATAAAACCAACTGGTTCTGGGGGTTTTTTTTGGGGGGGATAAAATTTTTAAAAAAATGCTGCTATTTTTCCCTTTTTGGGGTTTTTGGGGTGGTTAGATTTTATTTTTTTTCCCGATTTAAATTTGTACCGGGGCCCCCCCACAAAATTTCCATTTAAAAAAATTTTCCTTTTTGGGTTTAATATAAATTTTATTTAAAATCTATGATTTTTTTAATTTCCCCCAGGTTTTTTTTGTTATGTCTCCCTTTTCATTCAGATTTTAAAAAAATTTTTTTACTGCTCTGTGCCCTTGGGGTTAAAAAGGCTAAGAGATTACTATCTTGTTGATTTTCCCCAAAAAAAAACCAAAATCCGGTTTTTTTTTATTTTGTATAACCTTTCTTTTCTAATTGGTTATTTTAGCCCCGGTTTTTACATTTCCTTTCCCTCTACTCCTCTTTATGTATTTCTTCTTTTGTTCAAAAACTTTTGTGTATCTAAAGTTTTTTGTTTTGGCTCTCTCCCCCTTTCTTTTTTTAGGGAAATTTTGAGCTTGAGTTTTTTTTAGCACGCTTTTAAAGGGGAAAAACCCCAAGTTTTGGTAGATGTTTCCCATTTTATTAATTTTTAAAAAACTTTAATTTCTTTTTTATTTCTTCCTTCATAATCATCATTTTAGTAGAGGGTTTTTTTTTAGTTTTTCCCAAAGCAGTGGGTTTTCCATTGGTTTTGTCATTATTAAAGATCCCCTTAGTCCATGGGGAAAAAGGGTAGGAAACAAGGGGGATTTTAACCTTTTTTTTTGCAGAGGCCGAATTGTGGAAACCCTTAATGGGGCTATTTTGGGGGAGGTATCGTGGGGGCCAGAAAAAGGGGGATTTTTGTTTTTTGGAAATGTTCTTTTAAAAAATCTGTTTAAATTTTCCCCCTTTGGGCCATAATTTTTGTTTTAATTTTAAATTTTCTTTTTTTACTTTTTGTTTCCAGAAACTGTCCATTGGGAGAGAGCAGGGTGTTGAAACCCCCACTATTATTGTGTGAGGGGGGAAAGTTTTTTTTAGCTAAGGAATTTTTTTTTATGTAAAAAAAAAAAAAAAATGGGTGCCCCGCATTTGAAGTGTAGATGTTGGGAAATTGGGGAGTTTTCTTGGTTTATTTTTCCTTTTTTTTACTATGAAGTGTCCCCCCTTATTTTTTTTTTATTTTGGTTTTTAAATTGATTTTTTTTTATATTAGAATGGCTTTTCCATCCATTTCTTGGGCCCCCTTTTTTTGGGGGAAAATTTTTTTCCCCTCCTTTTACCGAGGGGGGGGGCTGTCTTTGACTGAGGTGCATTTCCCTAGCAGCAAAACCTGGGGGGTGTTTATGTTCCGTCTATAGTCCCCGCCCCTTTTTTTGGAGGTTTTAGGGCCATTTAGTTAAAACAAAAATTTAAAGGGAAAAAAATTCTTTTTCCCATTTTTTTGTTGTTATTTAGGGGAATTTTGTTTGTTAGCTAAACCTTTTTTTTGGGGGTTTTTGGAAGATTACTTCCTTGCTTTTTTTACGTTGTAGTTTCCTTTCCCCTTTTTTTGGGTTTTTTTCCCCAATTAACCTTTGAAAGGCTGTGTTTGTGGGGAAAAAATTGTGCAAATTTGGGTTTTTTATGGAAAAATCTTGGGTTTCTCCTCATAGGATTGATAGTTTTGCTGGGGGGAGCAGTCTTTGGGGTGGTTTGTTTCCCTTAGGGTGTTTATTCATCCAGGATCTTCTAGCTTTTTTTTCTCCCGGGGAAAAAAATAGTGTAAAATTTTATAGGGCTGCCTTTATATTTACTTGACCTTTTCCCCCCTTTTTTTCTTTTAGTGTTTTTTTTTTGTTTTTTGCATTTGATGTTCTGATTGTTATAGAGGGGTATACTTTTCTGGTCTATCTGTTTGGGGTTCTGAGTTTTGTATGCTTTGGGGCATTCGTTTTTTACGTTTTGGGGAAAAATTTTCCCCAAATTTTGTTGAAGATTTTATGACCTTTCACTCTCCTATACCTATGCCTTTGGTTTGGTCTTCTCATTGTGTCTTGGGGCTTTCCCGGATGTTCTGGATTAGGAGCTTTTTGCATTTTTTCTTTTTTACTGTTGGTTTGTTTTCTATGGTATCTTCTGCACATGAATTTTCCCCTTTATCTCCCTTTTTCTTTTGGGGTCTTTTGTCTATGATCCTGATCCTTTCCAGGGTTTTTTTTCTCAGAGTAGTCTCCCTTTGAGATTTTCTTTATTGTTTCTATTTCCACTTTTTTGATCCTGGATGATTTTGTTCAATTCCTTTACCGGTTTTTTTTCTTTTTTTTTTTCCCTTTGGGTTTCTTTTTTTTAAGGGAATTATTTTTTTTTTCCTCTTTTTTTAAAAAAGGG